>JBBPOK010000363.1:0-30962 GCA_038091415.1 Leccinum variicolor
CGGAAAGCCCTCGGGCTTTCGCCCACCCTTAGTAGTTACTTTCCTACGTCTCAAGTAATCCACCATCCTTTAAATAGCCACCATCTCTAGCAAAAATTGAACTTTACTTTCTACATATCCACGGTAGCGTTTGAAATGCACGGAGTCTGTAACACAGTTATAAATATTATATAGAACATCACCTGTACATAACATATACAATCTGCTGGCTGATGCCAAACACGGGGTACCCATGGAGGTACTTGTCCTTCCTATGAGTATTTTTATGTGCCATCACGAAACTTGTACAATATGCCACCATGTTTGTAACACAATTATAACTCTTACATAGGACTTCGCCTGTACAGAACATATACAATCTGCCGGCTGATGGCAAACACAGGGTATCCGTATAAGTAATTGTCCCTCCAATGAATAATTTTATGCTATCACGAAACTTGTACCATCTTCGTCACGATGACCACGTGCTGGCATCTGTTGCATGCCTTGAATGTTTAATATTTAGCACTTAGCAGTCAATGAAATCACTTTCTCGATGTATCTGTACATACAACAGTGGTACTTTGTATGTAAGTTACGTGAATGAGTCAGCGGGCCCAAGTACCCTCAGTGTCGTCTAGGCTACTTTAAGGAAGAGCAAAACAACGTGCCAAAAATCCACCAATATCCACCACAGCCTGGAGGCCCTGGACCCTAAGCTGTTCGACAACACAATCTGTCACTGCGCACGAATCAACTCTGGGTGACAGGAAACCCACCAGGGATGGTAAGATGTAGGCATCCAAGTGATGAGAACCATCCACGACCACATGATGCAGCGCAGACAAGTCCCATACATGCCAGAGTGGCCACACTGTGGTGGTAGGCGGGGAAAAAGAGTACTTGGAGGACAAAGAGGAAAAGTGGGACTTATATATGAAGTGTTCGTTGTGACGTTACAGAACAAACAAAGAAAAATAAGTTTGACAGGTGGCCGATGGTGTCAGGTGTCCTGCACTAGCCGACAAAAGCTCCGAGTGGGGCGCACTAATATGACCATACATGGTACACCGAGTCCCCCCTCCCGCTCACCATGGTCGTTGCCGTCACCGTCCCACCGTCGCCCCCCTCACTGCATCAAGCACGGCGTGGAGTGACCACCATATGTTCTCGTTCCACCGAGAGCGCATGACGGTCGCCGTGCGTCGTCGCCTCGCCCTCTTCCCTCCTCGCTATCGTCACCACGTACTCCTTCCACTGAGAGCATACGACAGTGCCGTGCGTCATCACCTCGCCATCTTATGCCCTTCACCTGCATACCCGCCCTTGCCCTTGCCACCTAATCCCGCCTCGTCCCCCTCGCTGCATTGTGGAGCGACTGCCCAGTCGCCCCGTACTCTCGTTCCACCAAGATGCACGACAGTCGCTTCGCTCTCTCCTAGGGTCTGTCACGGGTCAACCCGTGGGTGTCCTGGCACTGACCCGCACCCGTACCCGCGACAAACCACCCGAGCACCGAGTGGTAGACCCGATGCGGGTTTTCCTGAGTGCATCACGAACAGATCAACGTGACCAATGTCGACTACAACAACCATTCGACGACGACAACGACTCGAGGACTTACGACAACGACGTAACAACACCAACGTGTCACGACAACGGCGACAACGACTGGATCGACGACGCGACTCCGCCATGGCAGGGACACGAGGGCAACACGAGGGGACTCGGAGGATAACAACGAGCACCGCGACGACGCACGATGCGAACAACGACGAACAACGACGCGATGTGGCACCACGACACGTCGACTGACGCAACGGGATGCCACGTCGCAACGATGTCGATGCACGACACGACGACGACGCCGTGCCCGCAACTTTGCTCACGGGTACCGCTGCGGGTCACAAAATCTCGTGACCCGCACCCGTACCCATGCCATTCCCCACTCTCTCCTGCCCTTGTCTTCGCCTTCATTCGCGATGCACCCAGACACCCATGACGGCCGCTTGCCGTCGCCCTCGCCCTCATTTGTGTGGAGACTGCCACTGACCAATCTTTCGGCCTTCTCGGTCTGTCGTGCAAACCTTCGCCTATGCTTAGAGGCTCTTTGTCTTGCAGCTGAATATTAGGGACGTCTTATAATGCAGGTGCAACTTGCTCACATTCTCATATACTGAAGAGATGAATTCGTGTGATCAACACATCATAGAGGCAGATCATAAGGGCCTGATAATGCAGGCACCTTGGAACACAGAATCTTGAGAAGTGGATCACTCAGTAAAATATGCAAAGTGTATTACAATGTATTGTAATGAGGTTCCAATTTAAGGATGTTTCGTAATGGAGGTGCAACTAGCTTACATTCTCACATCTTGAAGAGCTTGACTCGCATGATCAACAAATCATGGAGGCAAATCGTAATGACCTGATAGTGCAGGTACCTCGGAACACAGAATTTTCAGATATGGATCACTCAGTAAAATATGTAAGGTGTATTACAGTCTATTATGATGAGGTTCCAATGAAGGAACAATGCGGACATTTTTTACCCCCATTCAGCATCTAACCAATGGCATATCACGATATTAGTGTTTCAGTGATGTATGGACTGTATAAATAAGACTCAATGGCAAGTGTGACTGTTAAGATCGGTGTGGCGTGACACACTCCAAGATGAGCATTGATATGATATGATATGTGATCTGATAAGATATGAAAGTGATAAGATATGAGAGAGATCGACGATATGTGATAAGATATGCATCTCGGATTGCGTTTGATGAGAAGAATCGTATTCGATACTAAGTAGTACTTCTGTTTGTCGGAAAATTGTCACGCGCGCGAACTTTCCCGTTAACTCGCAAATAGCTTGCTCCTTGTGATCATTATAATTGATGAAGGCAACGAGTGTGCTCTATGATGCGCAGTGTAGGCTTCTTAATTCGATCACTACATCATTACCCCGATTCGCTGCCCACCTATTCGAGAAAGGAAAAGAAAAAAAAACTTACATCTATACACCAAAAGGATCGAAACGAGGGTAGTAATGGTTCTCGTAGACTCGGTAATAATAGTAGCGCCTATACAACTAGTAGCAGTTAGTGCAGTCACGTACTGTGCCGCACCTCGCGCACCCGCTCCATCCCCATCCTCAGCGCCTCCAACACCTCCAAGTTCGCCCGCCGCTTCGCCTCGACTGATCCTGACAACGCGGTTTCCCACCACGGCTCGCTGGACCCCTTCTCATCCCTCCACCCGCCGCGCAGAAAGGCTTGGAACTCGCCCATACTTCCCTGTGGGGGCACCCGCAACGCCTGCGACTTGATCCAGTTCGGCGGTGGGTTCGTATGCGAGTAGCAAGGACGAGATCGCATATTGTTGTCGATGCTGCTGCCGCCCTCACATTCACTATACGGCTTCGTGAACCCTTCCGATGCCAGTATGACAGCTGGCGGAATCGTGATCCGGCCCCACTTGTAACATGTCTGCGACACTGCGACGCAATGCAAGATCGCCCCGTCCGGCTCGACGATGGGCGCTCGGCGCGCAGTACCGCTGCCGTCGACGTGTCCATTGGCGGTAACGTTAGCATTCCCATTCGCGGCGTCCTGGTTCATGTTCTCCGCGTGCATGACTGCAGCAACCGCGCGCTCGACGGTGGACGCCGACCCATTCTGGGAAAGAGGCGTGGACATTTCGCTTTCGCTAGGTGGCGTTGATGGGCCGCTCGACTGAGCCGACAAAAGGCGGGAAGCATCGCGACGGCCGGGACGCGTGACGAACCGGGCCACGACATACAACTGCGTATAACATTTGAAAACGTCGAAAGTCAGGGCATGAAACTCGGCGGCGTCGACGGAAACTAACCCATTTATGGTCCCAGGCTCCGATCGAGAGACGTACTTCGTACCTCGCTAGTGGTGCAATTTCACTTATAAAGTGATAGTGCGTCGCTGGACGGGAAGAGGACAGGCGAGGAAAAGCGAATAGAGGTAGGAAATTAGGTCGTCAGCCGGAGTGGGCTGGTAGAGAAGGGGACAACTCACCACCGAGGGCCATCTGGCCCCCGCTGCGGCCCATCGTGGGGAAAAACTTGACTAGTGCCTTTACGCGCGCTGAATCGAAAGCCTGTTGGGAACCGGTCAGACCGCGTCGGGCGAGCAAAGTAACGAGACGAGAAAGGGGACGTGACGTGCCTTGGCGTAACTCGAGTTGCTGAGATGCATCCCAAACACGTCGCAGTCGTCGAGACCTGAGGAGAGAGAGAATCAGATGAGAACGAATCCTGTGAAGACGGAAGATGGAATTTTGATCGACATACTTGCCCACCGCTTGTAGACCGTCTCGATTTCGAAGGGATTAGCGCCCACGGGGGCGAGGTCTTCAGCCCATGCGATGAGCGTACGCGTTCGTTGCTTTCTAGAGGCAAATACGAGCTTGAGACGGAGCACCCAGTATTCTAGTCTAGCTACGGTGATGGGCCAGAAGACGCGAACTGCGAAATTAAAAACACAAGCGTTCAAATCTGGAAGAGAAGAAAAGAAAAAAAAAAGACCCTCACTGTGCCACATGAAAGGTAGAGACCCAAAGTTGAGGAGAAGAACTATGTAGGCGACATACTTGAGCACGGGAAGCAACTTGGCCCGGGGCGAGCGGTCTATGATGGTCTTGACGCGTGCATGCAAATCCGTGAGGTTCGCCCGGCCGTGGCGCGTACTAGGTATTCTCGCAAGAAGGGCGAGGGTATCCTTGAGTATGTATGGCGGCATCGCAGTCTAGTAATGGGGGTTATCTCTGGAGACCTACTCAGCCGCCAACTGCTCGTTTTGTGATAGTAATGAACAAGGAGACGCCCATACGAGTCTTCGGTAGCGCTGTCGCCTGCGCGGGAAACTTGACGGCAAGCCGCGTCAAATTAGGACAAAAGCAATGCGAAACTTGGCTTGTTGTCTCAGTGCTGGCATCTGAAGAACCCAAGAATCGTGTTTGAAAAAATCGCCGCCTTGTTTGAGGTACGTAGCAGACATTCAGAACTCTGCGACGGCAAGATCGCCATTGCTTTAGTTCAATATTCGATTTCCAGGAGTCGAGATGCGGCTAATACGCTTATCAGCCTATCAGAGCCTCAGCTCCCTCGAGGCTGACGAAGCTGCTTGAGCGCAGGGATGGGCACCGTGGTTGAACTCGGCTAGGACCTCGTTATTCAGATACAAGGTAACACGCGAACAAGGCGCAGCCTGATAGATTATCTACAGGCGTAACTTGTGAATTTAAACAACCTTTTTTACATAGCCTCTTATCATCTCGTCGTCCCAACCATCATGCATCATGATCGAACCCCCGAAACAATCAGGCTGCAAGCGACCGACATATCGGATTTAACAAGCCCACTGGATGCTCTGACGCTAAAAAGAAACCCGAGGCGTCAGGCTCGTTGTGGTTGTGCATACTTCCCACTTGCGACATGCGCAACTGTGACCCATGGACGGGAGTACATATCGACGGCCTGCCTCTCAACGAGGCAGCATCATAGTGGGCTGGTCGGTGGTCACAGGACTATGACCTTGCGTTGGCACAGATTGTCTTGGCCAATTCAAGATGAACTTCGACAGATAGAGCACATGTCCTCGACTGACAGACATCTTTTCGCCCCATCGCTTTTTTTCATATCAAGCGACTTATTACATCGCGGCCTCAGTCGATGATGCGTCTCGCCCAGAAAATGAGGATGAAAACCCGTACCGCGAGCTCACACTCCGCTGCCTTGTATCTCGGCCGCTTCGTCTCTAACCCGGGCATGAAATATCGGAAGGAGCACTCCGCGTCATACGGTAGCTATCAAGCACTCAATACTAACAATGATCCAACGGACAACAGGGTGCTCGAGCTCGCCGGGTGGTCAGATCTTCAGACGCAGATTGGGCTATGGAGGTCGACACACGCCGCTATGTCTCGGGCTATATCTTCAAGCTTGGCTCATGCGCTCATACTCAAGAACATCGAGTCCACTATGCATATTAAGTTATTTATGTAAACGCCTCCACTCCCGTCGAAACAAATAGAAATAACCATAACCTGAAAAAGGGTATCACCTCACGGTGTCGCATACCACCATAAGGTGGTCACACCAACGGGGAACGTGTACGTGGCCTGACAATGAACATACACAAATCAGCACTCAGCACAACCAGCGATCCCACCACACTCACCTGCATACCCCTAAACTCGATAGTCGCCGTGACGGGCAGCGGGTCCCACGTCGTGGACGCACTGTCGTCCCTACCAAAAATAGCTCAACCTTCCAACTCGGCCTGAGCACATACATAAAAATACGCACCAGTTCAACACGACGATACTATATCGATTCCAGTCGGTTGAGGAAACTCGGCCCGTGACATATGCCCCAACGACTAGAGCCCAGTCGAGGCTTCCTCCAACACTCACCCCTATGCGCTGGCCCCACGGTCCTCCGGAGTCACGAGGGAGAATGGCCTTGGAGGCCTGAGCCATGGCGTAGAATTCTTGGTTGACACTCCAGGTGCCATCACTATTGATTTGGACGACGCCTCGGCATCCGCCACCACAGCTATCGGATCCGGGGAGCTCAGGGGAACCGGTACTGTCTAGCGCCAAGTTCCACATCAGTCCTGCCGAGGACCCATAGCTGATGCTCCCAATGAAGCTGAAAGACGCTTCCGTTCAATCAGCAAATACAACGTGATGTTCGTTAGACCTACAGATTGTCCATGTACCACTTGTGTGCAAGTCAGTCTATATTCTCCACCGAACGCCTCGGAAAGACGTACTTTGATATCACTCCACCAATCAGAACCAATAGTTCCCGAGCATTCTGTAAAGAACACCTCCTATGAAGAATCTCAAGATCAACCTACTGATGATTTGGCTTACATCATACCTTGCTAGGGTACTGAGAGGTGAACGATGCTTGCTGACTGACGTTACCCTCATAACAATGGAAAGCGACCCCATCAAAGGCGCCGCCAGCTTGTTCCATCTAGAACGCAAGTCAGCGACAGAATGGATCACATGCTTTCCACGAACGAGTTGAACAGGGTAGTTTGCAGCATCGGACCAATTATGTTCATATCCGATAATCTTGGTGTTCGAAAACCCGTTCGCGTTCATCAGGCTGCGTAACGCGATTCCGATATTTGCTTCGACAGACACCGGCACGGTACATGATGGGTATGTTGAATCGCTGTTTTCAGGCTCGTTCTGCCGAGTGAATTTAGTCGACCGCCGCAAAGTCCTCCCGGATAGATCGGACAAGAACTACCCACCTGGATTCCGATGGCGTAGACAGGGATCCCTTGACTCGAGAAGCCTTGAAGACTCTTCAAGAGGTAACTGGCCACTTTGACGTACGATTAGGAAATGCAGCTGGCAAATAGGTGCAAGATACTCACTGACAGAAATATATGCTGTGTTCAGAGAACCGCCATCCATGGTTCCGTTGCTCTTCATCCATCCAGGCTAATCAGAGTGAGAAGTGAGGAGCCATATCATGTGATAGAGGCACGAATTGCCTCACAGGAGACCAGGGAACGACATGAACTCTCAACCATTGGTTGATCGACAAGATATCTTTGAGAGTTGAAAACACGTAACCGGGAGCAGCGCCAACGCCGAAGTCGTTGAGATTAACATCTCCATTGGTATCGTCATAACTATACGCTGTTCACAATGCATTTCAGCGAGGCACATCGGATGAAAGAACGAACCGCACTAGTAGCCGAAAAGTCACTGGCCCCAAGCGGAACACGAATGTACGAGAAGCCGGCTGAGTTAGAACCATCCGTGACTAGACCGTCGGGTGAGGTGAACAAAGGAGTATTACGAGACTCAGCCAAAGTATGCTCACTGTTGAAAAGGTAATCCAACAATTCCCAGTAGCTGGTCGGGTTCTGAGACTACAGAAGCGCTTGATTCAGTCACATGGCTCGCACGTGGGGATCCCGTTTTTCGTACCTTGAGAGAGTTGAAAAGGGATGCGGACGAGTCAGCTGTTTTTCATTCTCAATAGTATCTGCGGCCAATTTTATGAACGGAATGACCCACTCAATGTAGCACCGAAACCATAGATAGTCTGGTAAACGGCCGAGTCGTTAACGACGATATCAGCACTGCCAATGGTACCAGGCGTTCCGAAATTTATCGGATCTGGATCGGGTTGGAAGTAAGTGAAGAGCATGTCTCTATCCCATGTCGTTTGCCACTACAATACAAAAGAAGAGATTAAATTCGGACGTGGGTGAAGGGTCAGAATGCGTCCGTGACACATACAATGTCATATATCTGTTGACAAGCCGCTGTGCCCAGGGTCCCGAATAAAACGACTGCAGACACCAAGCGCATCGTGTCCTTTCAGCGAACGACTCCGCGAGGGACGAATGGGAAGGGGATGGAGAGTGAAAGGCGTGCAAAGGCTCATTGCAGGCCATTATATGCCTCAAGTTGAAGCAATGCAAAGCGCTCAGCGCTCCAAATCGAGATTTGCTCCTCCGAGGATGAAGGACGCATCCACACGCAGTCCCAAAACAAACACACGGAGCGCAGGCTCATGACGCATGATGGAAGCGGACTCGAGGAGGACACGCGACTCAAACATATCAATGCGGGTAGCCACCCACATTGTACCGTCGGCAGCGAAATGTGTAACACATGATGAACGCGGCCGGTCAGACCAAGGCTGCGATGTTTGACTTTTTTTTCTGGAAGAGATTGACTTAATAGGTAGAATCGCAGCCACAGCAACTGAAGGAAAGATTCACCAAATGCGATAGAATGGCTGAAGAAGCCGCGCAAAGAGTAAACCATTGATCAAACATAGCTGCGTTTACAACGCGTGGCCCGCCGGTAAAGGAGACAGAAAATCGACTCACGAGCTGTACTACGCTGTGCGGCCATGCCATTGACAGCCCACAGTGGCACTTCTGCCGACTCCTCACCACGTGTTTTCAATACAGTTCACTGCGAGACCAGTCGGAGGCTCAGCCTCAAGTACGCGGAAATGCAGCGCGACGACCTCAATCCAGAACATACCTACCAATAGTGGAGACCCGTGTAGTCGGGTCTCATCCGGCACATCATGATTGCATGGTCATCCTGCTGGCAGTCACGGACTCACGGCCCTGAGCCGGCGACCACATCAAACCTGGATGAGAAAACGGTGCACATGTGGCAACGGCACCGCTGGTGATCCAGGTAGACGTACCAGAGTGGAGCTCCGGGACGAAGTAGCAGAGGCGAAAGCAGAATAAGTATCAATGGAAAAGCCAAGATTGGTCACCCCTACGGAATGCATGACTATATTTTTTTTTTTTTTTTTTTTTTAAATCAATTTTTGTCCCGTGTGGAGCGTATATACTCTATGAGGACAGTCAATCTAAGCTTGGGGCTCCCGCCCCCTCCAACTCCGTCTGAGCGAATGCCCCGAGGTGGGCATGACCCCCCCGGTCCGCCGTTCCCGCCGGCCGTTTTAGACGCCTCAGACCTCTGCCGTAGTGCTCTTTTGGTTCCATTCGTGCGAGTGTGGGTACTGTTCGGCAACATGACTATATTGGGAGGACTCGCACGATTGGAGTTAACTTTTCAATGTAGTCCACTCATAATCACCTCCAACCAGAACACCTAGGTGTCTGCGAACATTCAAGGATAAGTTGGTACAAGTACGAATACGATACATCTATATCAGAACAATCCAAGCAGGTCTTCTTGTGGTTTCTGGTTGGTCATTGGTGATGCAAAGCTCTCCAGAGGGGAGGTAACATGATTTGAGGCTGGCGACATGCTCCCCAGGCCACCAAAAACATCTACGCCACTGTTTGCCCCACTAGCCGGTTCACTCGTACTCATTCCCCCAAAGATCGATACGAGGTCGTCTAGCGGATTTGACGAAGCTCCGGAGAGGAAATTCGCCGCAGCAGTCGAGGAAGGTAGGATCTGCGTCGCTGCAAGACCAGAAGGTTGTCCTTCTTGCGTCGGAGAGTCGTCGAAATCGAGTAGGTTCTCCGCTTGTTGGCCAGCCACGACTGTTTGGAGAGCCTTTTGCGCAGTGAAGCGGTCGTCTGATAGCCTGCACGCCACACTTAGCAAGAAACTTGGCATAAAAATAAAACGACGAACTCTAATCCCTTGCGTTGAACAGAGTCCGCACCTATCCGACCATGGCCGATGAATGTTTCCGCGGGTTTGTGATAAACGCTGGCCAAGGAGGAGACCTCTCCTAAAAGTTCTTCCAACACTGCTGCTGGTACCGTCGTCCGCGGAATCGAAATCGGTGGTCTGTGGGCCAGAACGACGGCCTATAAATAGTAGATGTTCACCAGCTGAACACGTGGATACCAATCTCAAAGTGTACCTTCGCTGCCCCAGGGTCCGTAGACAACAATCTCCAGTAAATATATGCACGATCGCGCACGTCTGGGGAATCACAATCCTTTGTGGCTGTATTCAATACCCGCTGGACCACACCCTGTGACGAGTCCGGCTTCTTCAAGAAGAGTTTGACGACTGCTGTTAAAGTTTGCAGTTGCACCTGGTAAAGAGCTTTAGCGACGCCGCCCATCACGGGCTCTCTGGGTTGCACACCTGGTAGGATTCCTCTGTGAACGTGTCCACAAATGTACTCAGGAGTTCGTCTGCATTATCAATTTTCTCTGCGTATTCTCCTATGATCCATATCAGCGATGCTTTCGCCTCCGGCTCATCCAGTTCCTCGAGATTAGCACATAACGTGGGTATGACGCCTTCGTAAGTGCGAGGGTACTTTCGGAAGATATCCTATTTATTCTCGTTAGAACAATCGCAACCGATCCGCATAGACTGTGCAAACCTTCATCACCACCACCGCTTCTTGGACAACGTAGCTCACGCGTGTTCCAATGAGATCTAGCAGCACGTTAACGCATCGTTCTGCAGCGCTCTCGATGCTGATGGCGGTCTGCCCTATTGCTTTAATGCTCTTTCGTACGAAATCGACGTCGACTTCCGAAGCATACCTGTCAAGACAAAGTTCAACCTTTGAAAGTGAGAACATAGAAGGCAACCGACTCTTTTAGTTCGCTCAAGAGCGCATCAACGTTGTTGTCGTTCGCTAACCGTACCATGATCTCCAGCTTCTCAACCTTGACGTATAGCGGATCGTTGTATTTGCAGAAAAAGACTCTCATCTCGTTGGAGAGCAAGTCGGACTGCTTTTGGAGAAGCAGGTTGACATTGCGCAATGCTACCCACTGGACCTCCGGAGGTGATGACAAGAGGGTAACTAATGGAGGTGCCATCTTGCGGACGAGCTGCCTTGAGAGCTCGTCTCGTCGTATGCTACGCATGTGTATCATGATCACCTAAGAAGACATGCGTCAAAGTGGCGGATGTAATCATAATGAACGTACTTTGACCGCCGCGAGCACAACACTTCCATTGACGTGCTGGAACTGAGGGACGACGCGTTCACAAATGTGTTCGCTTTCTTTATCATCTTGGGCATCATAACGTGACAAGGCGTTTAGGATTGCGACGCGACCCCATTCTGAGCATTCGTTTAGTGCGATAAGTAGCTTGTTCAGGATTGTCGACGTGATATTAAAGATGGCTGGGTCTGAGGGTAAAGGTGGGGGATGATTTGAGGTGGCGATCGCATGGATATCTGACAAAGCTACGACCGTATTTGCGACCACCTGCACAGCGTTCAACACGGATCCATAGTCGCATGAACGAAACGCACCATTGGGTTGCTGTCTGAAATCATTTCGTGGAGCTGTCCAAGGAATCCATTGTCGATGACTAACTCGGGTTTGAGGTCATACAGTTTGGCGACGCAGAGCACGGCTGTCTTGCGAACGTAGGGGTTCTCGTCCTTGAGAGCACGTTGTAATGGATCGCAGAGATAGTCGATGATTTTCTCCGCGCGCAAGCAGCCCATCGTTCGAATAGAGAGAGCGCGAACGAGAGGGTTTGGATCTTCAGAATCCTTGACGAACGTGTTCACGGCCAATATGACGAGCTCGGGTTGGGTCTTGGCATAGTTCATGAGATATAGGTAGACAAGTTTCTTCTGCTCGAGGTCGTCTGTCTGCATATTTTTGAGGACATCGGGAAAGAGACCAGACACGTCTGTGTGGAATGTTGGTGTCTTGTAGGATATCCAGCGTGGATTACCGCACCTTTCCCGACGGTCATGGATGCGATGACTCTCTTGATCGCATCTTTGCGTTTATCGCGGTACTCGCTGTTGAGATCTACACTGAGCTCATAGTTTTCGCCCTTGCGCGGTGCTCGTATACTCATGGACGTGGAGATGTCTGGTTGGGGCTGAACACAAATGCGATGCCGTCGCTGTCGGGACTCGGGAATCGGGATGCCAATGGATATCGACGTTGTATTGTGATAATTACAATCTCAACGCGTCACTCTCAGAGGTCTGTTCGAGATCTCTGGTCCATCAAGTTGGTGTCCCATTTCCCCGTGCATCAATCTACCCGTCCGACCACTGTGACTCAATTACCCTCACATTTATTCTGGCCCGAACTATGTGGCTGAACGATTCAGAAGCGTAGTACTACCACGCGGGTATGACGAACTACTCCATAGTGATTCCTCTTCCATAGAAAAGTCTTTCAGTCCCACACCAGCTGAGGTTATTCTGCCACTGGGCGAAGCGTGGGTGTAAACGTTGTCGAAGTTCGCCGTTTTAGGTTGTTGCGTACATGTGCGGTACCACGAACGTGTC
Source organism: Leccinum variicolor (assembly GCA_038091415.1). Classification (NCBI taxonomy): domain Eukaryota; kingdom Fungi; phylum Basidiomycota; class Agaricomycetes; order Boletales; family Boletaceae; genus Leccinum; species Leccinum variicolor. The sequence goes on from JBBPOK010000363.1 coordinate 12,734, forward strand.
AACCTGAGATGCCCACAGAATGCCGCGCGACAGCTACGAATTTCAGCCCATCACGAACTCGCTAAATTATTCGAGATTCCCTTCCTCTTCCTCTTCCACACCTCGCACTCGCACTGGCAACATGAGTTCGATCCACAGAGGGCCCAGTCTCCGTCAAGTCATCGTCTCTTATGCCCCAGATTGGTGAGCGATCACTTGATGGGCCAGTGACTGCCGCTCACTCATTCTTGGTAGGATCGTCACGTTTGCATTGTGGTACGCAGTCTCCCTCGTGGCCTGCGGACCGCGGTGTTGATGAGGTTCCGCAGGTGGATCTTGTCCTTTGTTAGCTCATACGTCTCCGGGTTCAAGAGGCAGTTCTCGCTCACGGATCTCTCGTGAGTCTCTCTGTCATTTCCCCCGTCGTCCTCATGTCTAAATATACTGGTACAGTCTGCGATACCCGTGAGTTAGATCTCTCAAGTCAACGTCTCGCCTTGACCTAAATCCTGTTTCCCTCCAGCTATGCGGTTCATCAGACCGTTAGCGTACGTCATACCCTCGCTCCCGTCACATTAATCTCATCAAGTTGTCGCAGTCGTCCGCACTCTGGCTTCTCGGCGCCGCACTTCCCTTGGGCGCGCAAGCCATCACCAATCTACTGTTTATCCGATCATGGTGGGATCTACACCATAGCACTCTTGGCCGTGCGTATTTTTCCTCCTCGCTCTGCCTAGTATCATCCTTGACGCTGCCCCCCATTCAGTGTGGCTATCGATCACCATCACCGGCTCCATCACACAACTCGTCAAGGTCACAGTCGGTCGTCCTCGTCCTGGTGAGCCCCATGCGTCGCCGACGGATCGCTCCTCGAGACTCGCGCGCTAATTCGAACCGTCACAGATGTCATCTCGCGCTGTCAGCCCTTGGCCGGCTCCGAGGACCCCCTGTGGGGCCTGTCGACCGCCGACATCTGCACCCAGACGTCTAAACACATCCTCGAGGATGGCTGGCGGAGCTTCCCGAGCGGTCATTCTAGTCGTATGTCCGAATGCGTTGTCTTCCGGCGCCTACGCTAAAATAGAGCATCCCAAAGTGTCCTTTGCTGGACTGGGATTCCTAGCATTCTACTTGGTTGGCAAGCTTCACTTGTTTAATACCCGTGGACACACTGTGAGTACCCTCCAAGCCTTGGCGAGAGTATCGGAGAACTGACTACTTTCTACCCGCATGCAGGGCAAGGTGTGGCTGTCGTTGGCACCCCTTGGAATAGCCTCCTGGGTGGCGATCTCGCGTACGATGGACTATCGACGTGCGTCTGACAACATGTCTCATTCCCTGATCCTAATTCCGAATCGATATGACAGACCACTGGGAAGACGTGCTCGCAGGTTCTTCGCTCGGTCTCGGCGTCGCCTACTTTTGTTACAGGCAATTTTACCCTCAGCTAAATTCCAAGACATGTGATATCCCACTCATGACACGCTTCGAGGGGGCAGAAAAGGATATGGAGGATGAAACTGGCCTGCTAGAGGAAGGCGATGTCAACGACAACGAAGAAAGCGTCGGGTTGATCAGCGGGAGCAGGAAACCCCAAACCCTCCCTGAACACACGAGATGACCACCACGGGTGAAGTAGGTCTAATATTTTCTATTGTCCTTACATTGTCCTCGTATAGATCACCACACAAGTGGTAAACCCCAATAATTATCTAATAAAATATCTGAATGTCTAACTCGATAGGCCGGTCAACGAGCAGGACCATCGATCGAACACCCATACGACGACCGCGAAAGATCACTCGTTTTTGGCCGAGCGCTTGGAATAGATCATGTCGGTGAACGGACTGCTAGGCGTCAGCGATCGACGCGGGTAAGGACACACGGGCTACATACCCCTCGAAGCGCAAGGCAATCCAGTATATCATGTACACGTATAACGTGACCAACAAACCAGCGGGACGTTCATACCTCCAGAATTTTGACTTTCAGCAGTAAAGGAGGACATGAAAGGGCCTGGCTTACCACAACGCCGTCGCTGCGAAACACAGCGTGCTTCCGACGTACATGGGGTTGCTCAGAATGTTGAACGGAAACCTTTCCACGCGATCGTCCATCAAGATCCCAAAGTAGTCGCCGAGGAACGTGCCGGCGATCCCCAGTGCGTAGGTGGAGGCGATGATGAGGGTTTGACCGAGCCCAAATGCGAGGATGGGGACGACCGTCGCGTAGGGCTCCGGAAACAGCGGTACGTGAGGCTGGTCACCCAGTGCACGTTTGTAACTATGTCGACGTCGCGACGAGGGTGAGAAACTTGAAGATGCGGACAGATAAGAAGGAAAAAAAACGTACAGGTAGTCTCGCAAAAATCCAAACGAGATGATTAACGCGGCCAGAAAGTAGCAACCATGCTGTGCATTGCCGCCAAAGACGCGGGTGATGGTCTTGCTCCTATATTCTGCGAGGCCCCTTTCGGGTGAGTAATGGTCCGGAAGATCGGGAATTCTGTAAATCACTTACCATTGCGTGCGACGAGATTCCATGCAGCTGGGTTGAATGTGATGGAGAGCAAGCAGAGGTACAATGATGTCGCTGATATGTTTATGAGGGCGTCCATATCTTTCTCTACTTGATGGAGATAAAAAGCGATCAAAAAGGGGAACGTCATGTTTACGTGATTCCCACGTTGAGATCATCGGACTCGAGACAAAGTGAGGCGAGATTTTCGACAGCTACTGCCAATGGCTACTTAGCCGCACAACCACCTCGTACGGACGTGACCATCCATTTTTTCGGTGGGTAGACAGTATGGGGAAGAACGCTGATTGGGATCTACGAAGCTTGCCTGAAACGGAAACGACCCGACCTAGACCCTTCGACAAAGTTTGGGGTCGAGAACTTGTTGACCTGCGACCGTTTCTACCAAAATATACCGTGCTTAATCGAGACGTAGACCTCTGAATCTTGCCCAAGCGAGACCGATCAAGTTGAACGCAAACGTGCTGATCAACCGTGTGTACGTCTCGTTTGCTGGCCTATTTCCATCGGGCCACCTTAGTTTTCACAGTGAGTCCTGCTGACTTCCCAGGGTGGGCTGCTGAAACCTCAGATCAACCAATTAACACGAGGTCCCCAGATTTAGGTGATGGTCTAGAGCGATCTTTGTGCACGCCGCAGCCCACCCATCACCCGACTGACAGCCTTCTTTCGGCTACCTTCGCAGCAATATCCTGCACTCTGAACTCGATCTCATGGATTTCGGACTCAAGGATGTCCACGTTCTCGTCACAGGTACGGTGCTGCTGACATCTCCTCTCTTCCCCCGTCCACTTTGGTTGAGCTGATCGACATACGTGGTTCAATAGGTGCCAGTGGAGGGATCGGACTTGAGACCGCCAAACTTTACTGCTGTAAGTCCATTCTTGCATTCAGTCGACGCATTCTGACCAATCCGATTCGACAGCTCTTGGCGCAGAGGTGACAGCCCACTACAATACCCAATACGAGCCCTTGGGAAGCCTCACAAAAACCTACTCCAACATCCAAGCGGTTCAAGCCGATCTCTCCGATGAGACATCCGTCACGAATATGTTCACCGCCATCGAACACGCGGGTCCCGTGCAGGTCCTCATCGTCAACCACGGAATCTGGACAAGGGGGGACGTTTCCGTCGCAGACATGACCCTTCAACGATGGAACAACACACTCGCAACCAACCTCACTTCCTCTTTCTTGGTCTGCCGCGAATATCTGAAACGATTGCGAGACGCGACTCCAGAGGCAAAGGAAAAGGCGGCGATCGTCATGATCGGGAGTACTGCTGGTAAATACGGCGAAGCAGGACATGCTGATTATGCCGTCACGAAGAGCGGTGAGTGGCTGTCTAGATCTATATCGTGTCGAGCCTGTCTCTCATTGCTGAGTATTTTCTGCCAGCGATCATGGGTGGTTTCACCATGACTCTGAAGAACGAGATCGTCAAGATCGCGCCAAAAGGCAGGGTGAACACGGTTGCGCCGGGTTGGGTGAGAACGGCGATGGCAGAGAGGGCTCTAGCTGATCCGGACGTTGTTTACCGCGCGCTCGCTACGTGAGTGCATTCCCCCGTTACTTATGGATCGTAATATAGATCCTCATGCATCAATCTTGCAGGACTCCTCTCAAAAAGGTTGCGACACCCTTGGATATTGCCCATCAGATCGTGGTTTTGTCATCGTCGACAGTGTCTGGTCATGTCACTGGTCAGGTAGTGATGGTCGAGGGTGGGATGGAAGGAAGACTGCTAAACTCTCGAGAAGATCTCTAGCCTATTGTTCCTGTGTTCTTGCGCTTTGATTTGTACAACAACAAAATGGACTATGTAAAATCATATCATCCGCCGAGACGGGCGTAGGGACCCCATAATGGGGTTAGGGTCTGTCGCGGCTGACGAATCGGGTCGATTTGGGCAAAGTGGCGGCGCCCGCCTGTCAACGTTAAGCGTATTCTCGATCTTGTGATTCTTGTCTGCCCAGTTGCACGAGCCAAAGCTTGGCCTATTGTATCATTTCCTCTTGTAGTACTCGTGTATACCAATCATGGTGAGTCTTTCTATTTTCGCGACATTAGCTTCACGCCGACGACTCGGGCCCATCAGTCCACCAACTGCAGACGACGCCTTATTCGCGACTTTAAACGGTTGTCGAGCGACCCACCTAGTGGCGTCTCAGGGAGTCCATGTCCCGATAACATCATGGTGTGGAACGCCGTGATATTCGGTCCAGGTCCGTTTCTGCGTTTCTCGAGTCGTCGCTTACATTGACACTGTCCGCCCCGCTGCCCCTCTGTCCGTGGTGCTGCCTCGTCGTCCCCTCGCCCCGTCCACGCCAAACAACGAATCACCACCAACCCCCGACCGCCAACAACTGGAACAGTCGATACGCCGTTCGAGGATGGCACGTTCAAGCTCCTCCTAACATTTGACGAATCCTACCCAAACAAACCACCGACGGTCAAGTTCCTCTCACGGATGTTCCACCCGAACGTATACGCCAACGGAGAGCTCTGCCTCGATATTCTACAAAACCGGTGGTCGCCGACGTACGACGTCGCGGCGATTTTGACGTCGATCCAGAGCCTGTTGCATGACCCGAACCCGAACAGCCCCGCGAACGCGGAGGCGGCGCAGCTGTATAGGGAGAATATGAAGGAGTATGTTAGGCGGGTGAAGGCGACGGTGGAGGATAGTTGGTTGGACCCGGAGGAGCGGCAGGCGATGCAGGTCGATGGGGAGGGGGGTGCGGCTTAGCGATAGCGGCCCAGGTGAGAGGGGAGGGGACGTCGAACCCCCTCCCGTCGTGCGCGCGCGGGATGCGGATGCGGAGGTGTGCCCTTTGGGAGGATATCCATGCTGAAATGGACACGATACTAAACATTTCTTTCTTTCTTTGATGCTCATTCCCTCGTTTTTTCTTTCTTTCTCCTTGAATACTGTAGAAACATGGTATGGTCGCTGCAGGCATAATGTCTGATGCAATATCTTATTTATATGAGACCCAAATCGAGCTTGCCAGTGTAATTTTGACCAAGATCGTGGAGGAGAGGTGATGACACTCTTTTTCTGCTCCTACTTACCATAACATCGTGATCGTCCTAGTCTCCCGTAGGCAGACCCTTAGGCAGGAAGACAGTCGTTTGTGATAATCGTCCCTGAAATTCGTCTCGTTGATTCTTGGACTCCTATCTTTTTCCTGCTGATCGTCGAACACTCGTTTTATTTTAGTTCCACTGTATCTTTTATTTTTCTAAAAGTGTCTATTAGCTTATAGTCACGCCCAGCTTCAAGTTGCGGAAGCCGATTGGGTTTCCGCCATCCCCTATGATACGATGAACTAGACACGGTCCGATGTGCACTAGGCACCAATATGTATATACAGAATCCGCTGATCAAGAGGAACACTACCAGCCAGTGAGTTCATCGTCCTCTGGAGCGCCAACGCCGCTCGAGTGTGATCCAGGCAACCTGATCCTTCCAACAGATTCTCGTAAAACTTGGACGTGATTTTGTTCGCCTGTGCATCATCCACCGCCCACATCGTCCCAATCACAGACCGGAACCCTGCAAATTGCATCGCCGAGGCCAGGTGGATCACATCATCAGGACTCTCCTTGTAGTATCCAACCGTGGTGTGACACGCAGAGAGGTAGGCAAACTGCGGGTGCTCCAACTCGCATCTCATAATGCATTCGATCGTGAACGGACCTTAAAGTTACTCTTGCCATTGGCGGTGGTTTGACCTACGGTGAAAAGGCGATTTTCATTTATTGATGACTTCGCCAATGCGTCATTCCTCCTAGCATGGATAAGGGAAGTCAGGGTGGGTGTGTAAGACGAGATGTACAGATGTGACAGGTTCCGTTGGCCCCCTGATACGGACCAGGATCGTGCAATGGTAGAAGAAAAAACTCGGCAGTGGGGCACCACCAGATGCGTGAGCAACAGGTGCAACTGTCGTCTGCAGGAAGTCTACAATCGGGGACGCAACCTCATCCCAGAGGTCACGCAGGAAGCGACCAAGATCATTCTTGATGACCATTGTTTTTGCACGCAGTGTCAGAGATCGAAGCTGAATACACCGCAGCCTTGCTCCAGCAGCTCTACCGCTTTTCCTGCATGCTGATTGCGGAGACAAGCGGAAAATGTATCGATTGATAGCGATGAAGCGAGGTCCTTGAAAATCCGCAAATGATTGGGAAGGGATGGCAATGGGGCCAGATGCTGAACGAGTAGTAGTCGAAGAGATGTTTCGTTTGCGAGAAGTATTGTGGGATGGCGGAAATCCTCGGCTACCGTTATCCATTGCTTGGCTGCAGAGAGATCGGCTGGTGAGACTGTTTGTGAGATAGTTGTCAACTCGATGTAGGAACTGAACAGATCCAGAGTCTTTGTCCTTTAACTCTCCCGACTGGGTGAACCGCACACGGAGACAATCTGCGAGTTGATACAATGACCAAGATCGCTCGGGATGACCGGATGGGCAAAGTTCGAGAGCTTGTCTCCCGAAGATGATGGCTTCGTTGAGGTCTGTTATGATGTCCCCAAGCTGGTTGTAACGATTCGAGAGATAGAGTACCACATTGCTCAATGACATTGAACGAAGCGGGTGCCTTGGCAGGCGAAGGTCGAGGGCTTGTCTCCCGAGGATGATGGCGTCATTGAGGTCTGTCATATCTCTAAGCCGGTTGTAACGATCGGAGAGGTAGATTGCGACATTGTACAAAGACGTTGAACGAAGCGGGTACCGTTCTGGGCAGAGCTCTAGTGCTTCTCTGGAACAGGCAGTGGCTTCTTCGATGTCCCCGATCGTTTCCAGATGTTTGCAACGATGCCAGAGATGAATGGAAAGCAGAGTCAGCGACCTCCATCGCATATGGCGACCGGGTGGGCAATAATCCAGTGTTTGGCGATCAAGGACCTCGCTAATGTGGTCCGTCCTGCCCCCTTGCTGAAACTTCGCGAATACGGACTTTGCTTGTGAAAGTATTTGATCGACTGAAACAGTGGCCTCTCCAGTGGAGTCAGTCCTGCCCTCTTTCTCGTGCTCGGCTCGAGAGAACCACTTTTTGGCTGACCGTATGGATGTCATTTCACTGCAGTTCTTCAACTCGAAAGCAAAAGGAAATAAGCACCTTTTGATTTCATCTTGGAGTCACACTGAAGGTTGGTAAAACGCCGTTGGGACGGGGGGGCACTGGAAACAAGAAAGTGAGTAGGGTCGAAATCCGGAAGGCGAGTCTACCTGTACGTCTGCATCGCCCTCGCCGCAGTGACTCCCGCGCGCTCTTCGCTCTCGTTCACGTGCCCCTTCGATCACCGTCCGCTATGCTCACTCTCCCCGGGCCTTTGCTCTCCTTCGCCGTCGCACCCCCACCTTGGCGTCCCCAACTTCGCACGTCGTTGGCTCTCTCGCCGCATCGAGTCCCGACGACCCTCCGCGAATGATCCAAGTGCCCGCGTCTTGAATGGAGTGCCCTCGCGCCGTCTCCACAAAATCACAAAGAGACCAAGCCCATCAACTCTTCCGAGTCAAGTTGTGAGGCGTTTCCCAATTTCCATCCGAGGACGGTCGTCGGTATTGCAAGCCCGCGGCGTGCTTACTTTAATTTTAGTCACATGGTGAACGATAATGCAAAAAATCAGTAATGATTTTCTACAACCTCAACAAAACAAGCTATGGTACTCGGTACGGTACTACAGATTTAAAACAAGGCAACACACACACTTTCATTTTTGTCTGATTTTTATTTTTTCGTGTTGGGAGTACGGCAGCCGGTCACATGTGCGGTCCGACACGTTCGGCATAAGATGCCGACGAGGAGATCAAATTCTTGTCACGGTCTCTCCCCTCCACATCCACATTTTTAGTTCTACAACTTCATCCAGACTGTGCATCTTTCACTCTGATACTTGATAGAGGAACCGTTTATATGCTAAATAATAATCCCCAGGTGTCTTACTTCGTTAGTTGATAAGCGGGATCTCTCGGATCTGGGGCTCATGAGGCAGGTGCAGAATCCAGATTGACACCTGCTATCAGATATTCTGTTAAATCACGAACAGACTACCATCATAATCACCCTCAAGTTTCTGTCCTTCAAGTTGATTAGAGTACATACTTAGCCATCCATCTCGCATAATTTTTTTTCAGGACAGTAGAAAGACGAGAAGTCAGTACTACCGGTGTAATGATAGCATACAAATGGCCTCAGGATCCCGGTCTAGATGCTCATGAACAGCTTGACTTCGCCCTGTGGCGCGCGCCGGCCCGGACAGATATCATGATGGTGGCGGCCGCGGTGTGCACGGTATGTACTATGTACAGTAATGCTAACAAGTTATTTACAGCATCACCATTCGCAAAATTGACGAATGGGGTACATGCATTGACGCGTTCGATAAGGGCCGCGAACCCCTGACCATGGCTGTCCGATGTGCTGCGCATTGCGCAGTCCAGTAGCATGTGGTCAATCGCATGCTCTACTGTATATTTGACTACGGACGCATGCGCGAGCCATCGGTGTTCGTAACACGCCGACGTCCTGGGAGACATGCAACCATAATAATAACCCGGAAGCAGATGGTCCCAGAAAGCAAACCTAGTCGTACAACAAGTTAAATAAAGAAAGTAGTGGGTAATCGTACTGGTACTATGCATTGTGCTCTCACCGTACTCCGAATGCGTCTATGCGGTCGTGTGTACAACATGACGAAGCGAAACATTAAAATGAAAGCAGCAACTTGAAAAGAGAGGTATAGATGGGATAGTAGGTGGTGGTGGTGGTGGTGGTGGGGGTTGTTGTAATCAACGTGTGGTGAAGCGAATAACATCGCGCGTTCATATTCGGCTTCACGAATCTCGGGAACTGATTGCCAAGCCTCATGCTAGCAAACCAGGGCAACAACAGCACCGACCACGACCCCCACGACAGCACCAGCTCGCGCATCCCTCCACCCGTGCGCCCCGCTCGTGGGCGACGTGATGATGGTTGTGGTGACGGTGGAGCTGGTGGACGATCCGCCGGTTGACGTCGTCGTGGGTATTGAAAGAGGCGTGACGGGGGTGGACCAGGACGTGATGAGCGAGGTGGGGGAGGGGAGGAAGGACGAGCTCATGCCAGTACTGTCGAAGCTGAGCCGGCTGAACGGGAGGCTGCTCGTGCTACAGGCAGGTTAGCGGGGAGGCCAGAGACTTCACTAACTTACTCACGCAGGTATGCCACTCGGAGTGATGACTTGACTGTTGGGAGACGCGGAGCAGCGGACGACCGCAATGGCCGCTACAAGCGTTGCTATACTCGCGATTTTCATGGGGTGGGATACGACGATTGTTGAAAAGTCGACGTCGTGAGTGTTTATAGCGTACAACTTGAGCTGCTGCGGAGTCATAAATTAAGCAACACGGTTGGGTAGATCATCCATATTCAAATTTTGATCCTGTTAACGGGTGCTATAAATAGCCTCGTTCCGGCAATCTAATCTCCACGTCATGTTATTCAGAGAATTACAGCTCGTGCCGCATCCGCAGTTACTAGGCACCTCCAACAGTCCTGAGAACAGCTCGGTCATTGTGTGAGATAGTTCGCCACGCTGCTGAACCCCAGGCACCCGCACGCTGGAACTTCGGAAGCATCGTGTAACATCATTTCAACAACGCCGACAATCTGGACAACAATCTGCTCTTATGAGCCCCCTCGCCATCACTCTCGGCGGGCGCATCCTCCTTCAAGTTTGCCGTAGCCCCCAGGGCCGCTGAGTACCGCTTCTTGTACTCTCCGGGCGTTTCGATACTATTACCGTTTTTCCACATTCCCCTTCTCGCCGCCCTAGACGAGCGAAACAGTGCGTCACAACGATTAGTCAACGCCTCATTCAACGGAGACGAGGTGAAAACCTTACCTTGCTTCCTCCTCGACGCGCAGAAACTTGTCCCGTCCCCAGGGTCCATACTCTGCGCCGCTGGCTTCGTAGGTCATAGCAGTACCAGCTCGTAGCATGTCCAGCGGGAGCGAGCTGCCAAGGTATTTGCAAAGGAACAACGGCACGAATGGACGGGGCACCAAAGGAATTCCGACCTGAACCGGAATGAACAAACAAGCATCCATCGGCAAGACCAGCGACGCACCACACGACCATATTGGTCCTTGCGGATGAACTGGCAGTAGAGCGTCCTACCCAGGATGCGCTGCCTGAGCCACGCCAAGCTCTCTTCCGCGTGAGGTTGCCCAGGTCGGCCGTAGTGGGCGCCCTGCACCATCCTCAGCGACTGCATCGCCGGTGCATTGTACGACACACACCTCGGGCGCGTCCACCCCAGCAATCCGCACGTGGATCGTCTGGTCTTTCAAGTCTATTGCACGACGCGACATTGTTTCATCACGACAAGGGTATGGGAAGCATTCACACACCTTTTCGTTTCGTCGGCACGCGTCTGACCTTGAGCGGCCATCGCCAACCGAACCCTGGCGTATGATACAGTCGAAAGTCGTCGGCGTCTCCTACACTGTGCCAATGCCAATGTTGGATTTCGTTTTGGTTTTTCCCCCCCGTTACGACTCAGTTCAGCTCAGGTCGGGATCACGTTGACAGTTCGCAACGGGGTGGCAAGGAAAGTGTGGAACACGGGGCTCTTACCTGGTGACCACACCTCGCATCCATCGCCGTCGCGCGATCTCGTTCGGGGTGACCCATTCGGCGGTACGGAGTCTCATTCCCCAGCGTCGCCATGCAAGTATAGCACCTGCACCCGATGCTGCGCCGAGCGCGAACGTGAGAACGAGGTCTGTAATTGGGTTTTGAGAGTCGTAGAGAGTTTGTAGGTCTGTCCATGGTCTAGGATAGCTAGGGTTAGAGCGTGGAACGGTTGCTGTGTTGGTATCATGCTGCTGTCGGGATGTCGTATTTGGAGGTGCTGCGGAAGCGTCAGCAGTGTCTCTTTTACGGGGGAACCACGAGGACATGCAGGTGGATGACGAGGTTGAAGGAAAAGTTGCTGGTGCTCGTGTATTTATAGCCGCACGTCCGAGTCAGCTGGACAAAAAACAAGTCTTCAAGCGCCCATCGTGCAGGTAAGTACCGACACTCGCTCGAAATGGCACCCAGGTTCACGCTCAATTTGGTACTACTCAGTCCACCCAAAACATTGCGAAAGTTAGCTTTTGATCAGCTTCGTTAACATGGCTCGGGGACGAAGGATACAAGGATCACGAGAACGCGTAATACAATACAAGATCGGCCAGACCAGTACAATAAGACAACGAGACATCCGTTAGCAAAATGTCACCTTAATCCGACTTTTTGTTCGACACTTGGCCAGTCGCCTCGTTGTACTTTGTAGCAAGGCGACCGTATTCTTCCGCGTTTTGCGCGGCTTGCTTTTTTACAATTTCTGTGACTCGATGAGCACATACTGGCCAGTAGAGTGGCAAACAAACGAACCCAAGTCGCGGTTCTTGGCCTCGCTTTCGGTCAATTTCTTCTTCAGGTTCTCGATCTGCTTGGTCTGGTCGTCGGATCCAACATTGTTCTTGGAAGAAGCTGCCGTCTGGTGGATCCACATTCTTAGACAGATTCACCCAAAAATAGAAAACACTTGCCGCCTTTTTCAACTTGGCAAAGTCTTCCTGCGTTTGGATAAGGTCGAGCACGATCGAAAATGTGCGCGTCAAGACGAGGGAGAGGAACAGACAGAACCCTGTGAGGTACATATTGCGTTGAGCACTTGTGTGATGCGTCAGTAACCGAACACGACTGAGCGCATGACGACGTACTAGAACTTGCGCGCGGCGATGCTGGATTCGGTACGGGCGTCATGGACATCTGTGCGGGCGAGTTCGAACTCGGCGGAGACGCGGAACATGCGCTGGAGCGCATCCAAAAAGAGAATGCCGACGAAGCTACAACGAGTGTAAACCGAGGACGACGGACACAACGCGAGACTTACATGAACGAGATCTTGAGACCATAAGCAACCTTGGCGACGATGGCATTCTCCGAGAGGAATCTAAAGAGATGTTTTCGGACGCCGTACGGAAGGGGGAACACGAGGATGCAGAACGTGATCATCTAACACGGCGGTGAGCGTGCAGATACTAAGAGGGGTGACGAGACTTACTTCTGCAGCGAGGAGCATAAAGGTGAGGTTGTAGCTGTCGACGCTGGTCAGTGCGACGGGAATGGCCGTCGATACAAGACTCACTAGACTGTCATGATGGGCAGAGACAAAAGTGAGTTGAGTATGTAGCGGCCAACGTGTTCTCTTAAGCGTGACGTCAACCACGGAGTTCTTACATAATCTATTCCCATCTGCGACGCGTCACTATCTTTGATTGTCTTTCCAGCTGCTGTCATGGCCCCGCTGGCAGTGCACATCAAGCACGCAGGAAAGACGTTCGACGTACAACTCGACCAAGATCAACCACCAGCAGCGTTCAAGGATGCTGTCTACCAACTCACAGGCGTACCACCAGACAGGATGAAGGTCATGATCAAAGGCGGCATGCTCAAGGTTCTCTTTTCTTTTTACCTCGCGTCCGTAGTTCTAAACCTTTCTTTTCAGGACGACACAGACTGGAAAAAAATCGCACCAAAAGTGGTGGGTGCTTTGCGCCATGTCGATCGCGCCACTACTGACCTGCCAACGCTCCAGGGCCAAACGTTCACCGTCATCGGCTCTGCGGGCGAGCTCCCAAAGCCCCCGGATAAACCGATCGTGTTCGTAGAGGGTGAGATCGATCGTTTCTTCCGCATATACGATCTAATCAACCCCGCGTATCAGATATGGACCCTTCACAGTTGGCAGAAGCGGTAATGCACCGTCCCGGCCTGTCTGCTGACGATCCCCGCAGGCTGATCCATTCAATTCGTAGCTCGCGCTCCCCGTGGGGCTTAAAAAGTGAGTGTCCCCCGCTTTCTCGCCGATCGATGATTGACCGTGTATGCGTCTATCAATGTAGTCTGGGAAATACTTGTTACATGAACTCGACCGTGCAAGCCATGCGAGCGATACCAGAGCTTCAGATCGCCTTGACCTCGCGAGTCGTTTTTCCTCGTAGCATGCTCTTTTCGTTTGACATCATTCTATAGATCCTCTAATTTGGACGTTCTTCCAAGAGCTCTGCGAAGCTTGTATTCGGACATGTCCCGCACCACCGACAGCATCATTCCGAGCATTTTCTTGACCGTCCTCAGGTCGGTCGTTCCCCAGTTCAACGAGCTGCAGAGGTCAAAGATAGGTCCAGCGATGGCCTATGCTCAGCAAGGTAACGACAAGCAATCGCTCTTGGGTAGTCCTCTCATTTCCGGTTTAGACGCGGAAGAGTGTTGGACTCATTTGACCAATGCGCTCAAGGATGTCCCCGGAATCGATCGGTCTGGTGCGACCGTTGCAGGCAAGAAGTTTGTCGATCAGTTCTTGACGGGTGAGATACGTCGCGAGTACGTCCCATTTGTCTTGTGTCGCGCACGCATACATTGACCCCTGGGTTTTACAGGCTCAAATGCGACGAGTCTCCAGAGGAACCGCCCACGGTCTCGGTCGAACGCGTGCTCAAAATTGAGTGCAACATCAGCATCACGACCAACTATATGCATACAGGCATCAAGGACGTGAGTGTCTCAAAAGCTCCGAGAGTGACGTCCCATTCATGGTTCCCAGGCTTTGAATTCGAAGTTGACAAAGAACTCTCCCTCTTTGGGCCGCGATGCTACTTACAGCCAGACATCCCGCTTGTCTCGGCTTCCAGGTTACCTCACGATGCACATGGCTCGTTTCTATTGGCGTCCTGGCGTTGGGAAGGCGAAAATCATGGTCAGTGGCGTAGTGGTTCACCCGCCAGATGCTTATCCGTCCATCCACAGCGTAAAGTCAAATTTACGACCGAATTCGACGCGTTGGACATCGTCACGCCAGAGTTGAAGGAAAAGTTGGTCCCAGTTTCACAGCGGCTCAAAGAAATCGAAAAGGATCGGTTTGAAAGGAGAAGGGTTCGGAAGCGGGCCAAGGACCCAAAGCAAGCGCCGGAGAGCTCACTTGCTCCCGTTCCTGCTGGGGAATCGAGCATGAACATCGATGAGCCAGCGGCCTCCTCGTCGCCGAGCGAGTTGGAGGAAGAGAGCGTGTATCGCGCTAGAGAGTTGAGCGAGCTGGAGGCGCTTGTCGACCCCGAGTTGAAGGCCGATTTCGGATGCAATGCGACGGGGTTATACGATCTCGTTGGTGGGTCCCGTTTGGTCTCTGAAAGTCGATTTGTGTTGACTGGCGACGTTCAGCCATCGTGACGCACAAGGGTGCGCTTGCTGACTCCGGTCATTACATGGGGTTCGTGAAGAAGAGCGTGTTCCACGGTCCCAAGTCGTCCGTTGCAGATGCGTCTGGTCAAGCGTCGACGTCTGAGCGAACGTTTGACGAGGACGACGAAGACTGGTACAAGTTTGATGACGACAAGGTGTCTATATTCCCAAAGGACAAGCTGACGACGATCGATGGTGGAGGCGAGGACTCGTCGGCATACGTGCTATTGTACAGGAGCAAGTCGCTCGCATAGGTTCAAGCGTGATGACCCGTATATCAACTAAATGTAACCCTTTTCGAATCAAGCGCGATGAAATTAGTAGTGGTATGAGGATCATCTGCAGTGAAGAAACTAGGGTCATGAGATGCCATTTGCTTTCGATGGTGGATGCTTATCGGCCTCCTCTTCAGGGCCATCTAGATCATCTGCAGAGGGAACTGCAGCGGACGCAGCAGCACCTGCTCCGGCAGTACCACCCTGTGAGGGCGGGGACAAGTCCCTGGTGTAGTGGGATGAGTATACTTTGGCGAGGCAACGGAAGCCAAACACAGACCATTTTATCTGAAAGCGGGTCACACGCGGTTTTGCGTTCATGTCCCTACTCAGCCTTTCGAACACGATCTTTTGGGGTGGATTCTCCTTCATCTCTTCGTTGTCGTACTCGGTATTTTGGTAGTACCCTACTCGGACGAACTCTTGATCCTTGTATGATCCAGTGAGTATGAGTGCAGCAACGCCGAGGACGTCCTCTGGGGGTATTTTGGAGGGGTCTGGTGGGACGCCTTCAAAGTCGAACGCGTTGACGCCAACTGGGACGGGTCCGACGAGGCAGTCGTCTAGTTCTTGATCGAGTTCTTCATTTCCCGGGGAGGAGACATAGATGAGGCGCCATTCGAGGTCTGGATGGTGGGGTTGAGGAAGAGGAGAATGCGGGAACGCTCGTTGCTCACCGTCTTTGAGCGGTGCGATGCACTCGAATGTGACGCGAAATTTGTATGGGTCGAGGAAGCGCGCGGGGTTGTTGAGGAACTCGACGTTCTGCGGGTGACTCGATGAGTTCGTCGTTTACTTATCAATCGAATACACGCACGCGTATACTGACGATGGACATTTCTAAAGCTCTTGAACGTAAGTAAGTAAACAGTTTATGAAGACATCACGTGAGCCACGGCTGCTCAACCACAAACGACGACGACCTTTGACTCGACCTCTGACAGCGCTCGCCATCTGCACAAACTCACGCTCAACGTCACCGACGACGACGACGACGACGACGACCTCAACGGCTCATCTCACGAATTCGTTCTCTTTGCATCTGGTTTTTCTCTCTTTCTCACTACAGGACGAACTGGCACACGCTTGTTTCGACCTTCTCTTCGACTTTTGCTCATTCATCTGTATGATATCGTTTTGACCTTGGAACGCCGATCACACACGTCAGAGATGTCCACGGATCACCACGACCAGTCCTCTCCAACCGTACCCGTCCTCGCCTTGCGCACAGACACCACTGTATTACCACCGACACCATCAGCATCATCCACATCACCCCTAGACCACCCTACCGCCGAAACAATAGTAATGGATCCATCAGAAACAATAACGCAATCCCCATCTTCTTCCGCATCAAGACCCCCTTCGCTTCTCCTCCCGGCCGCCGACACCCCACACCTCATCGTCCCCATTCCGTCCCTCAACGAATCTCAGTCCTCCGTCGTCTTCTCAAACACCGCCGTAGCCCCCGAAGGCGACTGGGGCTCCCTCCCACCCGAAGTAGCCACTGCAGACATTTCCATCGCGCGTAAGTATTTAGCTCCATTTTTTCTCTTCTTCGCCACGTGCCGGACCTTGTCAATCAAGCCGCTATTTCGGGTTCTTTTTTCACTCATGCTATTTCGGGTTACTAAATCGTCCGTGGTGTCTTGTCTTGCCAGCCGACGGAAGTTTTGTCGAGACATCGTCGGGGCCTGCTGCACGAGAGCTCAAAAGACGATATGACCAGTACCTGGGCGTCGGTAAAGACGTCCGCTCGCCCTATGCCATCACCGCCTTCGTCAACCAACACGGAAAGCCAATGTATCGTGTCGGGTCAGTCCATCGATTTATTGTTCTGCTTTCCGGCAAAAATAACCCGTGACAAACTAAACTAGACACCGTGATGCAATCGCGCCGGGTGCAGAAGCTGAATCAAAAGCTCAAAAGGTCTCCACATCCATCGACATCTCCCAGACACACGGCCGCACGTTGAAGGGGAGATCCCGTATGAGCGTGCACAACATCCTCGCTCAGAACAAATCCAAACCGGTGGTGCCTGCCAGATTGGCGCCCGTACAGGACGCACGTACGCCACGCACATTTCTTAGACGCACGAGGTCTATCCCGGACATGTTTGGGGTCGCCATCGGTACGTCTTCCTCTGAGGCCCCCTCGCGACAGCCCACACCCACTGGCCGTACACATTCGCATAGCGTAACGGGCGCCGACATGCCTCGTTCGCTCCCCCCGGTAATTCCCCTCGAGGATCCACCCAAGTCACCCTCAGGTGACATCTTTGGTGAGACGATGCGCTGGCCGAGTTGTTCCGTCCCACCTTCACCTTCTGTATCTGGATCCACTGTGGATAATTACATCCCGCATCCATTCGGTCCAGGGGTCAACTTTGATTCTCCCGCTCCACAGGAAGATCCCATCTTCCTTCCTCTCCCTCGCGCTCTCCGCGAAATGCAGTCTTTCGAATCTGGACTTACCGCGCGGGCGGATGACATGATGCGACAAGTCGGGGGTAGTCCATCATCTCCTCCAGAGGCTGATGTCACACGCGATTTCGATCATTCGGGCTCAGCATCGCCGCCGCCTCGTCTCGCTGTGTCTCCCTTTGCCGACGACTCTGACATCCCACTGCCCGATCCTGCACTTGTGCCGCTCCCGGAGACGAGCATGCACTCGCGGTATTCCCCCGAAGTGTTTGATGTGCTACAGACCTATCGTGGTCTTCCGCTCTTGGACCGTTTGCTCCCCAGCTCTGCGGGAGAGACGACGATCAAGATGTCACTACGCGCCGATGACAGCGCGGCCCCACGGGACGACCCTCGGTTTGTTCTGTGGGGAGAGACGCATCTGACTTCCGACGCGGACACGGACGAACTCTCTCTTTCTCAAGGCAGTCATCCTGGCGTATCCTCTCCGACTAGTTCTCGTCGTGGAAAACCTTCGGTCGACATCCCTAGCTTGCGTGTTTCCACAGACGACCCAAATGCCGACACCAACAACCGTCGTGTTCTTCTAGCTGCTACTATCGAACGGTGGATCGCCCAGCTGACTTCGGATTTCAATTACGACGAACTTCTCAACTTCTTCCTCACCTATCGTACATACATCTCTGCCGTCGACCTGTGTCATTTACTCATTTGTCGGTTCCATT
>JBBPOK010000364.1:0-30942 GCA_038091415.1 Leccinum variicolor
GTCTACCGCATGTGGAGCCCTGCCGGCGCACGCAGTGCGCTCGAAAACGAAAATGCAAGGTGTCTAACGTTCGGGGTAATGATTACGTAATTAGTCTACTTAAATTTCTCGAACTAAGGTAATATTAAATTAGAGTACTTGTGTTTTTAGCCGATAAAGTCACCGAATGATATTAAGCGATACAACGCTGCTCTCGAGTGAAAAACTTATCAGCAAGATGTAGCCGATACAATCCGGCAAAATCGACGGAAATGTAACACATGGTACAGTTTTTGACCCCCAATCGTCCAATCGTCCAATCGGAGACCACAAAAACCCCCATGATTCAAAGAGACGTCAAACGATGACGTTACAAGCTTGAACTTGCTTATTGAAGGAAGCTCTTAAAGGTTCTTATGATACCTTTTTCTGGGACTATTCTAAATGGAGGCTGCCTATGCAGCCTCCGCTCTGACATGCAGATAGGCCGCGGCATTATTCGACTGCCAAGGGCCAGTCGGTTGCGATATATATCATTGATGGGAGGCGGTCCCCGTGCACTCAGTTTGAATCCCTTCTCCACCACGACGTCCAGTTACTGAGCCGTCCCAACGGTTTGCTGCATTTTCGCCAGGCATGGACATCGAACAGTCAGTAAGCTTCTGCTCATCGACAGGTCGAGAGCCCACGTGTCCGGCCCAGTGACTGAACGACTCTGTTAAACAGGTTCCGCCGTGCAGGTTATCAGGCGATAGATGACATATGTGACTACTATTATTCCCTGCAGAACAGGCCTGTCGCATCACAAGTAGAGCCTGGATATCTCAGACGAGCTCTCCCTTGTACGCTCCCGCCCACCTTGTTTGTCTGCTTGCTAACCTCACGACAATCGGTCCAGCGACAGCGCCTCAGACGGGTGACACATTCGAGATGATCACGCAGGACTACCACAAGCTCATCGTTCCAGGTACACATCTACATCACTTGTTTTTCGTCATCTTAATCACCTTGGAAATTCATACGAAAAGGTTTGATGCACTGGCAGCATCCTCGCTTCTTTGCCTATTTTCCCACAGCCAGCACCTTTGAAGCTATCCTTGGGGACCTCTATGCGACCGGTATCGGAGCTAACCCCGGATTCAACGTGAGTCCCATTCTCGTCCATCTTCGAGTTTACTCACACTGCGGCTTGCCGTATTCTTTATTTCATTTCATGATTGGAAGTGGTCGGTAAGTCCAGCATGCACGGAACTGGAGACAGTCGTGGTGGATTGGGCAGCTAAGCTGTTGGGTCTCGACGCTGCATTTTACAATACCTCTGGAGTTGGAGGGGGCGTCATTCAGGTCATTATCTACGTTTTCTTTTCTCGCTTATCTACTATCTCACATGGTAACTCGTTTGCAAATAGACCTCCGCATCCGATTCGGCGGTCGTCATCGCCGTAGCAGCTCGATCGCGCTATATGCGCCAGCACCCCAACGTACCTGTTGAGAATTTGGTTCTGTATACAACGACGCAAACGCATTCTTTGGGGAAAAAGACAGGGTTGATCCTAGGTTTGAACGTGCGCGCCCTCGAGGTCACGTCCGAAGACAATTATTCTTTGCGCGGTACGACGCTCAAGCGTGCGCTTGAAGAAGATATTCATGCTGGCTTGCATCCGTTCATGATCAGTAAGTAATCTCAAGCGAAATATATTCTGTGACTCATGATGAGAACGGCGTTGTAGTTGCCACGGTCGGTACTACATCATCGGGCGCGATTGACCATCTCGGCGAAATCGGCGAAATCGGTAAGCCGTTGTTCCGTTGAGAAGAAAGGATTTGCTCTGAGAACGAATCAGTTGCTACCATGCCTTCGTTATGGCTGCATATCGATGCCGCATGGGCGGGAGTGGCCCTGGCGTGCCCGGAATACAGGGATCTCTGTTTTCTCGATGACATCAACAAGTACGCAGACTCGTTCTGCACAAACTTTCATAAGGTAAGTTATTTTATTTTATCTCATATATCTGCCTTTTCCGCTTCTCCGTGCTTTCTGGAGATCAACGTTTAATATTTTATCCTCATCAACATTATACCGCTTTCATAGTGGGGACTTGTCAACATTGATTGCTCCACGTTGTGGGTACGGGACCGCAGGAACTTGACGGATGCGTTGGATGTGACGCCCGAGTTTCTGCGATCAAAACACGGTGATGCCAGTACGTTTATATTTGCGAAATTTACGGCTGTTGAGATGTCCTGCTACTCAACGATTCTTCCCCGGTGATCGCCAGGTACTGTGATTGACTATCGTAACTGGCACTTGGGCCTAGGAAGACGGTGCCGTTCTCCCAAGCTGTGGTTCGTCCTGAGGTCCTTCGGCGTGGAAGGATTTCAGCATTACATCCGCCGAGTGAGTCCACTGTTTCACCGTTACAAATATTTACTTGTTCATCCTAAATCTGTGTGCACATGCAGACAATCCAATGTAGCGAAATTTTCATCTCGCTTGTCAAGCAGTCCTGCCACTTCCGCCTCGTTACGCCTCCGTGTCTCGCTCTGAGCGTATTCCGACTTGAACCTTCTGACCCTGGACCAACATCGGGGGCACGGTCTCTTGAACCCGAACACCTCAATGCACTCAACCGAGCATTCTTCAAACGAGTGTCCGCGCGGGCCGACGTTGCGTTTACCCAAACGGATCTGAATGGGATTATTTGTATTCGCTGTGCTGTCGGGGCGGCGCGCACAGAAGAAGCGGACATCACCCGAGGTTTTGAGGTTTTGTGTGAAGAGGCGGTCAACACGCTCCAGGATTTGGATTGGGAGAGGAGGGAAGAGAACGAGAAGCTCTCGACGCTGTCATCCAGGACGTAGACTAAATTTAATTTAGAAGGGAGCGATAAAATATTGCATTGATCCTGGATCATCGGAGGAAGTTAATTCTGCTGATACCCAGGCCAGAGATAGCCCACTGTGCAGCAAGGCCGCCTGATTTCCTGGCATATGCATACAGTAACTGAACGTGCATTCATCGCCAGTATACAAACGAGTGTCCGCACGGGCCGACATCGCGTCTACACAGACGGAACTGAATGAGATTATTTGTGTTCGCTGCGCTGTCGGGGCGGTACGCACAGAAGAAGCGGATGTCATCCAAGCATTCGAGGTTTTGCGTGAAGAGGCACTCAACACGCTCGATGATCGGGATGGGGGATGGGAACGAGAAGCTCCCGAGGCTGTCATCCAGACTGTGACTTGATAAGGATCGTCCCGGAACCCATGTAGTATATTAATCAAGGATGTAGACTAAACTTTGGCCATATCATGTGTGGATCAACTTTCGTCTGCGGATCACAGTTGAAAACAATGGAATGGTATTCGCACACAAGCAAACTTGGTTGGATTGATCCTATGGCATGGCAGCCAAGTGTACGTCCACGCGAGATTGAAATTTCAAATCACACTGTCACGCATGATCAGTTTTTGAACTCCGCTGTCCGTCGATACTCTTGGCTGAACGAATCAAATTCATGTCCTCCTCCCAAAAGACATTTCAGGAAGCTGAGGTTGTGTCAGCTTTGCTACTGCGGAACATATCGCTGACGACGATTCAAAGTTCATATATGATCGTGCCACCAAGTCAGAGTTTGCAGCAGAGTTCACTTCTGCATTCTCCCTTTATCTAGAGGCGACGGATGCTTTCCTCCGTCTGTCACGTTCCACCTCGGCCTCTCCTGCGTTCCAGGCACAATGCAAGGCAAACGCACGCAAGGCCGTTGAGCGGGCCGAGAAGATAAAAAGAGCTAGCAAGACACCCGGCACCCAGGTAGGCGTGGTGTCTGTGCCGATCGACCCTTTCGGAGCGGGTGAGGAGTGTGAAACGTTCAGCGCGTGCTCTCATTCAGCATGGCGCAGATCATCAAGCCTATGTGCTCCGGAAGTCGTCGACAATTAATCATGTTCGTTACCCTCTATGGAACGAAAACATTCCATTGCCATCGAACCCCGGTGCCCTTTACTCGTACGCATATCTCCATCTCGACCACATATCACCAACTGTCCAGTCGCTAGTGACCCAAATGGCCAGCCAGCCATCCCTCCGTCAAAGCTTAGCTCTACAGCCATCACATGGAAAAGACTCTCCTGTGACCCCTTCACATCCCAGGGACTTCCTTCGACTTTGACGTCGGCTGACATAGATCAAAACATCGTCGATGACTGCTCGGTCTGTGCTTCAGTAGCTGTTTGCGTTCAGCATAACCAGAGATTCAACTCAGGGGTACGATTTCACTTCCTCTCTTCTTCTATGATTCTATGTTCTCGTGGCTGTCTGCTAGCCATGTTTCAACCTCTGAGGACGCCGCATATACTCATGTCTTTTCCCGGATTCACAGTTACTTTTCTCGTCTTTGATCCCCGGAAATCAGCCGGGTAGATATGATCTCAAAGCATATCTAAACGGTGATTGCAGACGAGTATGTGGCGCACTTTTTGATCAGCGAACCATGGGACTGACAATACGCTCAAATCCGCCATGGGGTGTCACAGATATGTGAGTCTTGATTGAATCGTTACGGCTGTGAGACTTTGACGTTGATCATTTACATCACGCCTAAATGGAAGCCATCGATGATTTGCTTCCCTTTGACGACTCCGGACGACCCATGGGGATTTCGTCCGGACGAAAAGAAGTTGCGTGGCCCGCTTTGATCGAGAAAGCCGTATGTCATTCGCTTAACACGATGTGCCGTGAACGTGAAGTTAACTGACGTCATTCCTCTAGTATATGAAGCTAATGGGAGGATATGACTTCCCTGGATCGTAAGTGATTTGGTGCGTTTGTCCTCTCGTTCATCGATGACCTTGCACGGTACGCATGTGCGCTCGACAGGAACTCCTCCATTGATCTACGGTACGTGTACCACTGATTGACTCTATCTGTGTTTTACGACATCCGACGTTATCATGGTTAGGGTATTAACAGGTTGGATACCTGAGCATATCGAACTGCAAAGGTAGGGTTTCCGGTCTTCAGGGATACCACAGATGTGAATTCGTCGATGTCTATTTCATGAGCTTCTCTTCTGCTAGCATGTATACATCCTTCCGGTACTGATCAGATTCGCAGCGCCTCGTTTGAAAGGGAGAGAACGTGGGAAAGAATCGCTAACGGATTCCAGCACGGTAAATCCGACTTTGTTCACAACAACTTTCGCTTATCGAATTTCTATTGCAGGTCACTGCGTGCTGACCGTAGGCACGGACGCAAAGACGATACTGAAAATCGAAGGGGTGAAACTTTTACCTTCACACGATTATGCAGTCGTCGGTGAGTCAAAGGAGGCAATCCTTCTAATATCTCCATGATTGCATGCTCAAAGATGGTAAATCCAGATATTCGAGAAACGGACCACGAGCGATGGCTAACGTTGATAGATTCGAGGATTTCTGTGGCGAGCTCGTCTGTCCAACCTGGGTACGAAAACAATCCGTGTGCAAGCAATCCACGTGAGTGATGGTTAACATCTCTATGATATCTGGTCGAATTAAAATTGTGGTCAGGCACGCTTGATATGCGGTGGGATGATATTTGTGCAACATTTGAAGGTATATATGCATCATGGGATCCTGGCCTCTTTCAAGTCGGCCCCATCCTCCATGGGTACGCAGTTTACAATGGCGTATCGCTTGTCGTAGAACAAAATAATGCTCATGTGTTGCAACTCAGGATATGGAAACCAGCCACTGCATACGATAAAGTAAAAGGTGACCTGCTTTCTGCATCCAACCTACATATGTCCAACTGACAGAAAGTTGTATTTCAGCATCCCAGCGTCATCTACGGTTGCTTTATGAGTATCAGTATCTCCCGCACGAAGGTGGTGACCCACTGGATATGCATAGAGATATTTGGATCCTTTTGACGAGACATCACTCGGATACTCGCAGGGAAGACGAGTACATCACATTGACTGTAGATTCACAAGACGAGGAGCATTGGAAAGATATATGGGTGAAAACAGGGGACACGGAGGTGAAGGTAAGCTTATTTGTCAGTCCCTCCGGGATTGCCGACGCGATTGACATTCCGTAGGGCCGGTATACCACTTCACCACATGTGATGGTGAAGACAAAAATAGGAGAGAAAGCTTTGTCCGTGTCGCACCCAACCCCTTCGGCTCCATCACCCTCCACTAAGGTCACGGGAGCCCTTTCCATTCTGGCTAGTTACGAGGGTTCATTTGATGACGCCTTCTTCACCCTGAACGTGTTCTGCGGTACGGACATCAAAGTGTGGTGGGACCAAGATGCCGGGGACTCCATTGGTCTTCGAGGTGGCGGATTCTGCGTTCAAGTGCGTTTCGACGTCGACGCGACGTTGGATCGAACGCTCATTTCTTGAACAGGTCGACGGCACCCTGACCACCAAAAATGCGGGTGGAAACCATACGCATCCTACGTATATGCTCAACCCTCAATGGCACTTCCATATATATGACGACAATGCCAGTTCGAGTGGAAAAGGTGACTCGAGATTGAATGGAATGGGGTCAACTCTGAGTACGTCCGTGGGGAGTTCGAAGATGGCATACGCTGGGGGGAAGAACAGGGCGGGACAAAAGTCCGTTGTGATGTTCAGCGCGCAGGGCCCGAGAGAAGTCCCATTGAACGTGACCGCTGTTTGGTCTTCTGGCGAGCGAATCGTCGAGTAAGTGTTAGTGTCCCTTTCTCGCTTTTCATTTTCTCGCTCACGCTGCCGTGCAGGTTGGTGCAAAAGGACGTGGTTACTTCTTCCGGGGCATACATGTACGGTCGGGCGAGGGCTGCAGCAGAAATGGCGCGTACGTTGCAGTTTCGAATGTTTCTCGCTCCATAGAATCCAGGTTGACGTTACTGCACAGCGGGTGACTACACCGTAATCCTTTCTGCATTTGAGCCCCAAATTCACCTCGGGCAATTCACGCTCAAGGTCGAAAGTTCCCTCCAGTTCGACCTCGAGCCTATCCCGCAAGAAGGTGCGGGAATGTATGCGAGAATTTCCAAAGGCGAGTGGTGAGTGTTGGCAAACATTTATAAGTCTCTCTCAAGAATATCTGACACTCGGCAAGGGATAAAAAAACGGCTGCCGGAGGACCGAGTCATGGACGGTATCACTTGAATCCGATTTACGAGGTCCGGCTACCGTCCAGTGCAAAGCTCAGGTGTGTTCGCCTACTTCCCTCCTCGGATCGCTGATATACGGATTCGCTGCAGTGCTCGTCTACACCTTACTTCACGTGCAACTACCACCGCATTGAACCTCTCCCTTTTTCCTGCACCGTCCGAGAAGCCCACCCTAGATCAGCCCCTGGCTTCTTCGGGCGCTTATAGCGACGCCTTGTCTGGGGTATGCATCCCTGCTCGTATGCTGAACCCAGGTAGATATTGGCTCGTCCCGTCGACGTTTTCCGCAGGAGTGCACGGTTCCTTCCGATTGGTGGTTTATTGCTCTGATGCGGGTTGCGTCGTCTCCAGGCGGACATCGTAGTCCCACGTCAACCGTGGTCGCACGAACACTGTGACTGAACTATTTTGATTTGCATAGGTAGAACCACTTGTATTGTAACATTTTCCTTGGGGTTTGTACATTATCGTGATGGTCGGGCGGAAGGCTTTGTCTTGTTCACTCGCCCATGATGGAAGTATCCTCCGGACGACTTTCAGTGCCCAACGTCGAAGGGTTGGAAAAAGGCGAGAGAAGAAAATCGTTGACACGTTTGAGCGTCGTGCGAGACGGGTTCGCTTGTGGGTAGCTGGATATGATCCACTGAAGACGCGTTTTGAGCATGTCTTTCGCTGCCTCGATCGCGTCAACTCCTAAGCTGGTTCCGTTCGAAACACACGTACACAACTCATCGCGCTCATGTTCTTGTAACCGAATGGAGCCGTCCGAGCGGAAGAAGAGTGCCAAAGCGGCGAGGGCAACGCCAACGCTCATGTCCGTCCCGGTGTCGCATGCGATACATACGGTACGGTGGTGCTGGAGATGGTATTGGATGAACGGAATTGAGAGCGGTAAGACGGTGGCGAGGAAATGGTGTTGGCCTTTCTTGCCTCCTGGAGTCTGAATGCACAGAATCCTGGGAGGATCTTCCTTTGAGGCACCCATCGCCCCCACCAGACGGTCCGGATCTTCGGACGTGAGACACAAGAAGGCGAAATCCGGATGAGCCTGGCACGAGTAGGATCGCCGTAAGGTAGTGATGCTGCAAACCGAGATGCGCCCCGAGATGCGGTGGATCGGGGTGCTACGGGTGGAATCCGTGGCGTCATCGGTGTTTGAAGAGGTCGAGACGAGCAACCGGACAAAGTCTGGCAAATCAAAAGGTTTTGTAGACAAGATTTGGTCGCAGTGTTTCCAGTACAAGTTCGGGGTGAGACCCTGTGATAGAGAGCGGAGACGATGAGACGTTGACGAAGATTGAGGTGAGATGGAATACGGACCATGCTCCAAAGTTCGTGGTCGTCCCCGGACCCTTGGATGTAGGCGAATCCCGACGCTCGGCGTTCCATGCCATCCATGACCTGTTTGGAGGCAGATACACACACAATCGGGTAGAACGCCAGACTCGGCAAAGTGGGGAAGACGGTCGTGGCGGGTGTGATCCATATCGGATGGAGTGGACGTTCCAACGTCGGTAGTCGATACGAAGAAGCCTGGGAGGGTGAAACTAGGGTCCGAAGCTGGCAAACGCGACGATGCAAGAAAGAGAATTACGGCAAGTTCGGAAGCCCATTCGTCGAGTCTGGCCTCGATCTGACTGTGTTCTTGTGGGCTGACGCTTCCTGGTGGGGTATAGAGCGCGGTGTCCCAAATGCGAGATTCGACGGTTTCTGTGGCTCTCTTGAGGATCGCGCGATTGACGACGGCACACCATATGGGAATCGTTTTCGATAGTGCGTCGGGGATGCGTTTCCCGGCTCTGGTGGAATCCACCAGAACGAGCCTGCCGCCGTATGTCTACGCGTGACGGGACCGGATGGGGCAACCGACTTACCCTCCATGCTCTGTGATCAGGGGAAGCAGGTGGAGATTTGGCCTGCGTAGATTGAAACTCCAGTTATTGGTATGGCCATCCGTAGATTTGAAGTAGGCACGTTCTGTGGAAGCCTTTCTTGATCCGAGTAAACGCAAGGATGGGCGAACGGTTTGGAACTCACGATGCTTGGGTCGGTATACCAAGCGCCGCAGCGCATGTTGGCTGCAGACCCATCAGGAAATCATATCAAGACACAGAGAAGACTTACGGAGCAACGGAAGCTCGGGGTAGTGGTCATGCACCTGTTTGACGAATACAGCGTCTTCGGCGATCGAGTGGATGCGGTTGAAGATGGACTGCGATTCTTTCCTGAGTTCTGCTAGCGCCTTTGCGGTCGTGTCCATCCTCGCGTCCGTACGTTGCCAAAACCATCGATGAAACCAACGTAATGAATGAATTAAAATGAAGCGTCCCTTGCTGGACTTCGCTTGGCACTTCTAAACTTACATCACCTCTTCATAGACTAAACCTTTCGTTCAAGTTGTCGCTCCTTTACCTTTCTTTCTTCTCTTTCTCCTCCTCAAGTGACCCATGGCGGTTGCTTTCCGCCCTTCTCATTCTTTCTCCTCATCCCTGGCACTCGTAGTTGCCGCTTGCATTTCACCTGCACTCTCCGCGGTTCTGTCAGCTGGCAACCAGCTCGCGCGTGTTCATGACCCGAACGTCATCTTTAACAACGATGATAATGGCACGACCATCGTGTACAGCCCCGTCACGGGCCTGGAAATTCCTCAAGGGCTGGCCACGGACGGGAGCGGCTCCGGTTTCTCGCCGTCTGCAATTTTGTGGATCATCTTCTCCTTCGCCGTCGGTGTCCCTCTTCTCACCGTAGGTTTCCGTGTCTGTCGCATCACCATCGGTGCGGCCGTTGGAATGGCCGCTGCCCTCGCCTGTAAGCTTCTTCAAGTTCACGTCAGCGTTTCATCGTTACCTAACGACCACCTCTAGCATGGGCTGTCATCGTGAACACCCTGGACAACGTCGGCGTCTCCGATATCACGTTGACCGTATGCATTATTGTGTTGTTTGTACTGGGTTTTGGTTTGGGCCTTTGGGAGATGACCCGCGTTATCGGGATCCTGGTCCTCGGTATTCTGGGAGGCCTGGCTATCGGGATCCGAATTACCTTGCTGCGAAGCGGGCTGCTTATTTCGGATCCCGATGACTTCTTTGCAAACTGGCTTATCGTAGGCGTGTGCGGCATTGCTGGTGGCATCCTCGTGGCGTGGAGGCCGAGATACGGCATTGTATGTTCGCCAAGTTCTTTGCTACATTGCGTGCTGACCGCTCTGCAGCTCAACGGATGTGCTTCAACCGGTTCATTTTTGTGTGGCCTCGGTTTCGATCTAGCCATCAATCAACAATCTGGCATGAGTCGCGGGCTTCGCTTCCTAATTGACAGAAATAGATATCATGCTGTGGTGCGTCTCACCTGCCTGCCTTGTCCGTTACCCTGTCGACGGCTCAATGTCACGGCTTCTTGCAGGACACCGTGACAAACGGATATTCACCACCTATGACGACCGTGATTATTCTCGCGATATCCCTTGGAGTAACGTACGTCCCGTCCTGTGCATGTTAAATTCGGATCAAGTGACCATACTTTTTGTTCTCTAGACCAATTTTTGCCCTTGCACAGTGGAAATTCATCAAACGCCCTTTTAGCGGGTCCAAGTATGAGAGTTTTAGCGGGTCCCTTTGGGAGACACAAGAGATTCCCCAGGACCAGGGACCCGTGTCTATTCCGCAGCCCATGGATACGCCAGATACGCCGACGACCGAGAAGCCCCTCAGCCCAGCATGACCCAGAAGGACCCATCGAGTTAAATGTTTCTCTCATCGGATTTGGTTAGAGTCAAGTTCGTATGCACGCGGGGCGGGCGAACCACGACGCGATTACGCGCCCAAGATTGGTTCTTTGTAGAGCAATTTTATAATCGCCCGACCGTGAGGTGTCGCAGTTAATGTTTTCGTGCTTTCTCATACGACGTTGCACATACCTTATGGTAGTATCTTGTTACATTGCTCATATCACTCATCGATCACTGGAACATATGGATTTTTCTGGAGAACGTCACAAGTAGTGGAAAAAGAGCGGATATCGTTCAAAAATAATGGAAATAACGCGGTGTAAGCCTTTGAAATAAGCCGAATTCACATGCTAAGTCCGCCCTCTCGTCCGATTTGGAAAGGCAGGCTGGCCACAAATCATGAGGGGTTATGGACGTTGGGAGGGTCAAGGTATGACATTCTGCAGGGTCTTGGCTCCTCTCCACCGTACAAGTATCATCTTTTTAGATCTCCTCCGCTTCGAAAGCCCCCCCACCCATACATTCTTGCCAATACCCTCCGACCATGCCACGAAACGGTGAGAAGAAACCAGTCGGCTTTGCGACCCACGTTACCGCTGGCGGAATCGCAGGTGCGATGGAAGCGGTACGTCCACCTGATTGCACAGCGGCGTCGGATCCTCTCACACACCGTTGCCCGCCTCTCTAGCTGTGCTGCCAGCCGCTCGACACCATCAAGGTGCGGATGCAGCTCTCCAGGTCGGGCAATGCCCCCGGGGTACGTGCCTGCCCGTTTCTCGCCGCGGGCCACGTACTGAGGGAGTGATAGACGAAACCGCGCGGTGTGATCTCGACCGGCATTCGGATCGTGCAACGTGAGACGCCCCTTGCGTTGTACAAGGGGCTCGGTGCGGTCCTGTCAGGGATCGTACCCAAGATGGCGATCCGTTTCGCGAGCTTCGAGACGTACTCGGGATGGTTGGCGGATAAGACGACAGGGAAGACTAGTGTCGGGAATATTTTCATTGGTATGTGATGGCCCCAAACACGAGGTCCAGATTATTAATTGTTGCGTTAGCTGGTCTTGCTGCTGGTACGACAGAGGCGGTCGCGGTGGTCTGTCCCATGGAAGTGGTGAAGATCAGATTGCAGGCTCAGCAACACTCGCTGGTCGATCCGCTTGAGACACCGAGGTACCGCAATGCTGCGCATGCTGTTTACACGATCGTCCGCGAGGAAGGAGTATCGACGCTCTATAGAGGCGTTACGCTCACTGCGCTACGTCAAGCTACGAACCAGGGTAAGCGTTTGCTGACTGGTTGTGTGTACTTGACTGATGAGGCACGGTCAGGCGCCAATTTTACGGCATATCAAGAGTTGAAGATATTGGCGCAGCGATACCAGCCTGATCTGGTCGAGCTTCCGTCGTACCAGCACATGATCATCGGACTGATATCGGGGGCCATGGGGCCCTTTTCGAACGCGCCTATTGATACTATCAAGACACGTGAGTTTGGCACGTGTGACACGAGGTGTACTAGCTCACTTTTTTCTGGAAAGGACTGCAAAAAGCAACATGGGAACCGCAAGTGAGCGCGTTCGAGCGAATAGCTATCATTGCCAAGGACATGTGGCGCAGAGAAGGTGTGAGGTCGTTCTACAAGGGGATCACACCGCGAGTTCTGCGTGTTGCACCTGGTCAAGCGATCGTGTTTGCGGTGTATGAGAGGGTGAAGACGATGGTCGAGAAGATCAAGGTGTCTACTTCTGATGATCATTATACCGAGTAGTAGTGTGACTGTGACTGTTGTGACCGATGTGCTGAGATATGAAATTCCCACGAGCGAGATAAACATCGGTACACAGAGGGGAGGGTCACTTTATTACTTGCCTTCTCTTTCTTTCATCTGGCGCGTTCAACTTCTCACCTGACGCGTCGCGATGGCATCTTGGAGTCCTCAGCCAGCGGGTTTGCACGAAATTCTTCAGACGATACGCGATTCAACAGATACTCAAGGAAAGGTTCAGAAAGCCATCACTCTTGTACGACCCACATCCCGATCTCCTCGTGCTCACGCTCACGCCCCGTAGAAACTCAACAACTTTGCACGCGTACCAGACTACATAGCATATCTCGCACACATCTTGGCTGCATTGCCTCACGAGGAGGACCAGATTCGGACAATTGCTGGCTATCTTCTCAAGAACAACGCCTACCTGATTCTCAAAGCTTCCCCAGCCGTCGCAGAGTATGCAAAAGCCGCAGTTCTCTCTGCTTTCAATGATCCTTCAGCATTGGTTCGCACCGCCGCTGGTCAGGATATCGTCTCCTTTCTAGGGGTCCTCGAACCCAGAAATTGGCCCGATTGTCTCGAGCAACTGGTCGCCTTGCTCGATGATCCGACCCATCAAGAAGTGAGTACACATTTGCTATCATTGCCTGCGTGATGCTGCGCGCCAAGTACTTTTGTTCGAGAAAAGTATAATGACCGGCAAATTGAATGTATCCTCTGCCGTTATGCCTCTTAGCAACCTTCCGGTTGCGAGTCACTTCCGCCATTGTCGCAGTGCCTCTGACTCGGCCAGCATCTTTCTTCTCCCCCGTTGACAATCACGTACTGAATACCGATCTCAGGCTGCTTTCAGTGTCTTCGAAAAAGCTTGCGAAGATTTCCCGCGGAAATTAGACATTGAGATCAATGGAACCCGCCCTCTTGACTTCATGATTCCAAAGTTCCTCATGCTGTCAGAGCATCCCTCACCTAAAATGCGTTCCCACGCCGTCGCTTGCTTGTCTTACTTCGTCCCGATCAACTCGCAGTCACTTTTCGCTCACATCGATACATTCATCGCATGCTTATTCAAGCGCGCATCAGACGATGACCCTTCAGTCCGCCGCCACGTTTGCCAAGCTCTCGTACTACTCCTTGCCGCTCGGCCCGAGAAGCTCATGCCGGAGATGGCCAACGTCGCAGAGTACATGCTGTACTCCACAAAGGACAAAAACGAGACAGTCGCTTTGGAGGCTTGTGAATTCTGGCTGACCTTTGCCGAAGACCCTGATCTCGCACCGTTCTTGCATCCCTTGCTTGGCCGTGTGGCTCCAGTCCTCCTTGATTGCATGATATATGGCGAAGACGATCTACTCTGGCTCGAGGGGGACACGGAAGATACTAACGTGCCTGACAAGGAGACCGACATAAAGCCACGTCATTACGGTGGTAAATCCCACGGGCTGGAGCGTGAGGGGCAAGAGCCTACCGACGATTCGGCCAAGCGCGGCGTATACGGCCAGGAAACGGTAGATGACGATGAAGACGACTATGACCTGGACGACGAAGAGTTTGCCGACGAAATGTCTACAGAGTGGAATCTCCGAAAGTGCGCTGCCGCTGCTTTGGATGTGCTAGCTGTCAGGTTCGGTGCAGACCTGATGAACGTCCTCCTCGCCCCTCTGAAGGATAAATTGTGGAGCACGGAATGGCTACAAAGGGAGAGTGCGATATTAGCGTTGGGTGCTATGGCCGAAGGTGAGCTTGACTTTACGTTTTTGGGCAGTTCAATGCTCACGTGATGATCAGGGTGTATCGATTTCATCGAAGAGCACTTGAAAGTCTTGATTCCCTACTTGCTCAACACACTCAACGATCCCAAGGTGCGCTGCATACCTTTACACGATCTATCTCTGATGTCCTGTTTCTGTAGCCCCTTGTTCGTTCAATCACTTGTTGGACTTTGGGTCGCTATGCAAGTTGGTGCACACAACCAATATCAGAAGAACACAAGAATAGGTACTTCATCCCCACGATGGAAGGTGTACGTGATAGCCATACGGACTGTATTTATTTGCTCATGCCCTTGACCAGCTTCTTCGTATGGTTTTGGACGACAACAAACGCGTACAAGAGGCTGGTTGCAGCGCATTTGCAACGCTCGAGGAGGATGCTGGCGTGGAACTTTGCCCTTACCTTGACCCAGTCCTGCGTAACCTGGTCTTTGCGTTCCAGAAGTACCAGCACAAGAACATGCTCATTTTGTATGACGCGATCGGCACCCTTGCCGACGCTGTGGGCCGTGCATTGTCAAACCCCCAATATGTTGAAATTTTGATGCCCCCACTCACTGGACGATGGAATAAGCTACAAGACGACGATGAAGACCTTATCCCCTTGCTCGAGGTAAGGCAACACGATCTGAAGTGGATGATACTCAACCGCCTTGCAGTGTCTTTCGTCTGTTGCAATTGCTATGGGCTCTGGCTTTACGCCTTATGCACCTCTCGTTTTCCAGCGATGTGTCAATCTTGTCCATCAATCGCTCCTTCAATACCAAGCGTACCAGCAAAATCCGGATTTGGATGAGCCCGACAAGTCTTTCCTCGTCGTGTCGTTAGATCTCTTGTCAGGGCTAGCGCAGGGTTTGGGTGCTACTCTAGAGGCCATCATCTCTCACACACAGCCCAACCTTCTTACGTTGCTTACTGTGTGTCTGAAACATCCGCAAGCACCCGTTCGCCAGTCAGCCTATGCACTTGTTGGAGATCTGGCGATGGGATGCTTCTCCCTCTTGCGACCACACCTTCCTGCAATCATGTCAGAGCTTATTCAACAGCTCGATCCTGAGCCAAAGGTGGAGTTTGTCAGCGCTTGCAACAATGCTGCGTGGTCTGTTGGTGAAGTCGCGCTGCGTTATGGACGAGGTGAGATCATCAGCGCGTTCTCTTCGAATCCAATATCAATCTCCCGACTCTGCAGACGATCCCGAGTTCCAACAATGGGTTAACCCCTTGATTGCACGTCTAATTCCCATTCTCCTGCACCCCAAAGCACCCCGCAGCCTCCACGAAAATGCTGCTGTGTCGATCGGCAGGATCGGTCTCATGCATCCGGTGCTCGTTGCACCTCATCTGCCTGAGTTTGCCCAGGCATGGTGCCAAGCTTTGTATGAGATCCGGGATAACGAAGAAAAGGACTCTGCTTTCCGTGGGCTCTGCACCCTCGTGCAGACGAACCCCGCTGGGATTGCCAAGGTCTGTCTACCTACGTTGTCGTGCTCGTGTACAAGTGTTGATCGTTCCGTCTTCTTGCAGAGCTTGTTGTGGTTCTGTAATGCCATCGTCCGATGGAACAATCCCTCTCCAGAGCTCAACGCCATGTTCCAGCAACTTCTGACTGGGTTCCGGAACCATGACGTTGCTGGCTGGCAGGCTCAAGTGGCTTCCTTTCCGCAAGCCATCCAAGACCGACTGGCGACGCGGTACGGGGTGTGAATCGGGTCAACTTCCCCAACTTGCATTGATAACATCTTCACGATCTCATCTACGACCCACGTACCAGTGTAATCCTATAACCCAACCAATCCGTGTAGTCCGCGTCCGCCCCTTCCTGTCTGTCGTCCCAGTCTTCTACTATTTGTGCCGACCGTCGATTGGATCTGTCGTCTGCCCTCCTTTTTTTCCCGTTCTCACTCTTTCACTTGGTAGTTAGTAGCAGTAGCATTTCTCGACCTTTTATTCCTGTTCGTGCGTTGTCTCTCCTCATCTGTAGTTACAAGTAATCTGTTTGTCGTAGTTACCACTCGGTCCGCCGAACCATTCTTCGTCTGCTGGTAAAACGTACGTACGTATCATACCTCCCCCCCTCCTGCAGTCCAGTCGATGTGTCATCTTATATCTCGTATTCGCTCGTTTCCGATACGCCGTCTCCATTTCATTCTTAGCCTTCTTACTTACTTACGTAGTGCTCCACTTTCCCCTCCTTTTCTCGCGCCATCAAACACGCACATTTTGTAGTAGATAGCAGTAGATACAATTTCCCGAGCAACGCACCGACACTTGGATATATGATATCATTTCTCGCGCGCCCCACAGCAAGTTTAAATGGCATTGGAACCACACTGGGGGGGTTTCATTATAACGACGTTTACGTGCCAAAACCCTATGTAGGTTAAACGATATGATCCGATCCCTAGCGTCAGTACACGCGTCCCTGCATAAACGAGAGAGAAGGAGAAGAGAAGCGGCAACGGAAATAGGAGGAAATATATATTTTAAGGAACAGCATTGTCCGTTCTAAAACCGCCTCCGCGACGACCGTCGATCCCCAAAGAGTGTGTCCATACCCATACCCAGCCCGCCGCCCGAGACTCCACCGTATCGACTGCGGCGCGTGTATGCGCTGTAGCCGTACACGCAACCCGCGCACACGCCCACGAGCAACATCAGCTTCAAAAGGAAGCCGAGCCAGGACGAGTCTGATGGTTGCGTGCTCGGACGACGTCTTCCAAAGAGGTTGCCGGTCGCGAGTTTGTCGAGTGGGGCGTCTGAGGAGGACAGGATGGCCGAGTGGGTCGTGATCGAGATCACGCTGTGTGGATGTGGTGAGTACGTGACCGCCAAAGCAAGGGAGAACTCACTCGTGCGCGTCAAATACTTGGCCTGTCAGAGCAGACACGCCTATAAAGGGCGTCTCGGGCAGACTTATGCCGTCGACGCGGAAACAGTCGGTCCAATGGTCCCCTGTACGCCGTGACGCGTCAGTTCACACGTGCTCGACGACCCGATAAAAAAAAGGGGTACGTACAGGCCTTGAAGTGCGTTTTGACCTAGAGCGGAGTAAGTTGAGAATCAGCGTCGTGCATGCAATCGAGATTGGGCGCGACTTACGTCGATGTAAGTGTCTTTGACGTATGTAATCTTTATCTTGGTGACAGCGTTGGTGCGTCGGAGCATCGCCTGTACACGTATATGCATCGGCTACAGAAGAAAAAAAGGACGAGATAGAACACGCACCGAGCACGACCCAATACTGTTCGCATCACCATCGTGCTCGTGATCGTATGCCGTCTTTCCGTCGCCAAGCATGGCCACGACGCGAGGGAACCCAAACGGATGTCGTGAATTGGCATAACTGGGATTGCCGGGGGGTCAGCAGTCTTTCTTACGAAGAGCAGAGAACCCACGTGTCAATGAAAATACCCAAGCCTTCAAAGTTGTCTGCAAATGCAAGATGACGTGAGCGAGAGATGTCGTCACGATACAGAACGAGAACGAACCCTTGTGTCCAAACACGGGACCGGGTTCCGCCCGATCACCCGTGAGCCATATCGCCATCCCGTCGCCATACAAGTGGCTCGATTCACCGGAAATCTGCGAGCGAGGATAACAAACGATGGGTTGATACGGAGCGCCGACGGGGAGTATGATATGCGCACCTTGAATTCGATCTCGATAACAAAGTTATTCGAGGTCAGCGGGTACCGGGACCAGAGCCATCCCTACGGCGTTCCGTCAGCTCTACGCCCCCTAGTCGTGACGGAGTGCGTACCATTTGAGACGGGACGGCTCGGGTGAGACGGATGTGTTTGTTGGTGTTCTACCGGTGCCCATCGTCAGCTCCAACGTTCGAAAGCCAGTTCTGACGACGTACGATGTAAGTATCTGCACCAAAGTCCCACCATCTGTTGAGGCGCAGCAGGAACAGAAAAAGAGGTTATGACAAGTCGTCACCAGAAGCTTTTCCACGTACCGGTTTTGCAGGTCTTCGTCAATGTATGGGGGATGTATTGAGTGCGTGCGTAATTGTACGGTCTGCAAAAAGGACGGTACATGAGCGACGGACGGTGGACAGACACAGACCCGACTCACCCGCTCGATGGTCCTGTTCGCTACCTTGGTGTCCGCAGCGGCATACGCACAATGAAGAACGCTCAGTACAGAGAGAACAAGAGCGAGATAGAGCGACCGGGCTGCCGGAAACATGACAAGGTCTTTTCTTTTTTGCAAGTCGTGAGCGTCGCGGGATCTTGGCCCGATGTGTGTGTCAAGTCCAGGTCAAGTTTTAATTCCCACAGTCTATGTAGAGACATCTCGAATATTGTATGTACCAAACAGCAAACACTATATTCATGCCGGCAACTCAAACTTTTGTCCTTGCAATACTCTTTGAGACACGCCGTGAGTGACAGAACCATGGAGGTGGTAGGAAACACGCACTTTGTGAGGTAGACGTAAAAAAAGTCGAGGTACAGCCCCGTCTGCACCAGTCCAGCTACGACAGCGATGGGATCTACCACGTCTTCCGTAAAGTATCTGTGCAACGCGCGTTCAGCACGACTTGCGCGTGTCTGCAGCTCTCGCGTACCTATATATCCAGTTGGGAATGTACAGAGCCCTGTATATGCCCAGCGCGGCAAGATAGTGCGTCGTGATCGTCTCCGCCTCGCCTGTCCGCTGCAACATGAACAACTGCGGGAAAATCGCGACCGCTTCGAGATATATGGAAAAGGTCCACAGAATCTCCGTCACGGAAAAGCGGTAATTGAATATGAGAGAGA
Source organism: Leccinum variicolor (assembly GCA_038091415.1). Lineage (NCBI taxonomy): Eukaryota > Fungi > Basidiomycota > Agaricomycetes > Boletales > Boletaceae > Leccinum > Leccinum variicolor. Next base: position 19,172 of record JBBPOK010000364.1, read on the forward strand.
GCACGAAGCAGGGTCCAAGCAGGTACTCGATCTTGAACGTGTCGATGGACGGGTCGTGGGTGGGCCTACAACGTGGTACGTTTCAGCGTGTGCGGACAACGGTGGATGGCATGACTGACCGGAAGCGGAACTTCATGAGATAGAGGATGTAACAGCTACTAGCGATGAAGAAGACCTTCATGACAAAATTGTAGAGCGAGATCCAGTGGTAAAAGAGGTCGATGTAGCGCGTGAGGAAGACAAGCACATAAAGTGCCTGGGTCTTGAAGGAAATGCCTGGAACAGCCATGTCACTGCCCCGTCTCCGCGCACGCGGACAAGAAAAAAACATACCTCGGCACGATCTGGTGTGGTGTATTTTGTGCACAATGATGAATATGGAGGCCAGGTGGGCCAGGTCCCCTGTCAGGGCAAGGGTGAGCAGGCGAGTGGGCGACTTGAAGCGTGCACTCACCTAACAAGCGGAAAAGATTCATACCCATGCGTGCGTGCAGCGAGCGTGATTGTGTTAACGAAAGACGTGTCCGTTCAAAGAGTAGAAACAGATCAGGTAAGTCATTCCCACGCTCTCTCCTCCTTTCTTCTCCAAGGTGAGTACGTCTCCTTGTCGTCTGCGACGATGTCCTAGTAAAAGGGTCGACCCCCGCCGAGCCTACGTCGCCCACGAACCCCTTCAAAGCGTCTGATGCCAGATACACAGCCGAGATCACATTGTCGCGTTGTTAAGGCCAGACCGACATACAACGACTCTCAATTGACTGGCGCGGCTCCGAGCACAAGAGCCCGTCGGCAAAGGCAGAGTCATCATTTCCATGCGTTCACTAGCCGAGCTTGCGCAGACGAGATACTTTCTGCCGCGAGCGGTCACTAGACGTGGTTTCCGTAACGAACGCGACAATACGTTGCCCGTAGCGGCGCACGCCAAAAAGCGTCCACGCACGAGAACTCCGCGTTTTGGGGCGTGTGGTTGCGTGCGTATACATGCAGGAGCGTGGGTGGCACCGGCGAGGATATGAGATCACACTGGCTGCTTGCAGCTCTGAGCTTCTTTCATATATTTTCTTCCTACTTGCATGCGATGCTGACTTGTTTCATTCGTTTGGCAGATGTACAGTGCCATTTTGCAATTCGTATGCTGGACATACCTTCCAGACTTTGCGACTCGCCAGGTTCTCTCTGTGATCTACCAGGTTTGGCAAAAGACACCTCCACCCCAACGATCGCCTGGTTATGTCCGGCAGTACCGATATGTGTATGCTGCTGTTGTGCTGTGCTATCTCACATACAACTTTGTTGATGCCTCGAGCGGACTTGGAAAGAACTTTTATGAGCTTCTTGGAGTCAGCCCACGGTCGGACGAGGGTGCACTCAAGGCTGCATTTAGAGCATTCGCGAGGAAGAACCATCCTGATCGAATAGGGCCAGAAGGAGAAGCATTATTTATCAAAGTGCGGGATGCATTCGAAGTACTCAAGGACCCGGTTGTTCGGTTTGCGTACGACAGGTGAGTGGTGTGTGCGCGTGTTGTGGTGCGAACTGAAAGATATTCCAAGGTTTGGTCCGGATGTATTGGGTTGGCGAGAGTGTGTGACGATGAAGGAGTACCTGAGACGGGGACTCTTGAATTCGTTGCCACGACATATCATCACAGGCGTTGCACTTTTTTTGTTCTCTATGGTGGGCAAGCAGAGCCCGGTTGCAGTTGTGTGTATCTGTTGCCCATTACGAGATCGATCTGATAGTGGAATACAGTGGCGGTATCTGTTGTTCATCGGGATGTTTGCGATTGAGATGTACCTGATCGTTTCACCCTCGCCGACAGGGCCGATAGGTTCTGGGTTCGTCGACGAGACACCGACGCCGTGGATGCCATTGGAGAGCGTGTTTCCACAGCGTGTAGTGTATCAGCACGTTGAGCTTTTGCACCAGGTGTTCATGTTCCTGTCGGTCGCGGTGTCGCGGGTGGCCCCGGTGTTGTTCGCAGAGATGATGGAGGTGGATGCAGAGGTGGAGGGTAGAGCGGTGAGAGCGATGGCAGGGAGGGTGGGAGAACTGGCCAAGGGAATCGAGAGAGAAGGTGAGTGTATGCGTTGAGGGGGGTGAATGTATGCGCTGACCGAGTGCAGTATTTGTGATGCTCAAAGGGGAAATGGACGCGATAGGAGTGGACGGATTTGGGGTTGAAGTGTTGATGCGGGAGATGGAAGACTTGATAGTGGAAAACAAATTGAAGAACGAGAGTGGTCCGATCGGAAGTGCTTGGGCGAGGACAGTCGTGGATCGATCGCGTGCACGTTCCCTGTCTTTGTAAGCAAATGCGGATCCCATGCGGAAGACGCGTGACGTCTTATCGAGATCGCTTGTAGCATATATTATGTCACATTCTCTTTGTCTCTCTCTCTCTTGCTCTCAGTCATGTCAGAATCAGGTCCTTCTCGTCACGGACAACAAAGACTCTCGAGAGAGGCTATTGCTTTCCTCAACAGTAATACTAATACTTTCACTCCTATCACTGTTAATCATCTCCTAACAGACTATGCTAGTACCAATGCCTACCCACAAGGGCCAGAAAAACAGAACATTCTCGCCACCATCCGTGTCGCGCTAGGGAACGATTTCTACACCATCGAAAAACTCAACAGCTGGTTTGCACGCTATCGTCGCCCCAGATCTTCGCGACGTCAGTCTTCCACTCTCCCATTAGTTTTGGTCGACGAGGAGACTATTCGTGAGTTCCGACCGCCCCACATATGACGTACGCGCCACTCACCCCCGCCAGTCTTTCCCAAGCTAAGCCCAATGCACCTCCAACAACTCCGCGTGCTATATAAGAAACGGACGGACCCAACGGAAAACATCATTACGTTTTGGGCTGAACGGATCAAAGCTGACAGGCACGAAGTGGTTACCTGGATCCAGTATCAGCAAGAAAAAGATTATCGCCAAGTGACCCCAGATTCACCAGACATACCGCTGCAGCAGCTCGTAGATGGCAGCGATGGATGCCCTTCACCTACCATACCTACCCGCCCGCGCACCCACCTGCCGACCCCGGCAAAGTCTCAGTCCCCTTCAGAATCACCGCATGAGCGCATGCCATCATTGCCCCCGATTGCCGTCAAGTTCGAGGAACCTCGACAGTGTTTGTCCCCCGTCTCATCATTGGCCACTCCCATCTCCGCCCATCCCTCTCGTGCATATCCACCCAGCACATCGTTCCCCGCGGGGGCACCACTTTCGCGAAATTCGAGCCAGTCGTTTGCAGCATCGGTCAGAGAAAGCCTATGGCACAACTCCATCCCTACCGACCCCCCGCCCAAGACCCCTGACGAGTTCACAGCCAAATTTGTTTCGTTTGAAAAAATGATTGATGCCTTTGTGGAAAAGCATGCGAGCGGTCAGCTCGCCCGGCTAGGTTGGGATCCAAGTCAGTCCCCGCCTGCTCTTTATCGGGTCCCATCTGACGTATGTCAGGCATCTGCAGCGCCGGATTGTGATTGGTGTAGTAGTGTAGACTCGTATAATCAAAATGTACAAGGTTGCCATCGTCTGTCGCAAGTCGGAAGAAGCCGACATGTTACAATGAGTTAATATGACCCTTCGATACCTCCTTTGTCCCGCTCCTTCACCATGTCAGAAACTACGCTCGTCGTACCTCATCACGTACCAAACCTACACAAGGTCCAAGAGACTTCCCTTCCCACACCCCTCCGAGGCCTCTCAGACTATCACAGGGGCTCAATATCGTCTCTGACAGAGAGCAGCTCGCAAGACAGCGATGAGTCTCTCACCCCACTCCCCAGAGTGACCTCTCGCCCGCGAGCGAGCTACAAGCTCTCCGATTTCATCATACAAAGGACCCTGGGCACCGGAAGCTTTGGGCGAGTGCATTTGGGTGCGCGTCGCCCCTTTGCTTTTCGTTGGTGGTCTTTTCTCACACTTGCGTGCAGTGCGGAGCAAGCATAACCTCCGCTTTTACGCCATCAAGGTGTTGAGCAAAGATAAGATCGTCAAGACCAAGCAGGTCGAACATACCAACAATGAAAAGACGATCTTGGAGGGCATTCAACATCCTTTCATCGTCAATCTCTGGGGAGCCTTTCAAGACGACTCCAACCTGTACATGGTCATGGACTACGTGCCTGGTGGTGAACTATTTACGCTTCTGAGGAGGTCCAACGTCGGTGTTTCTTCGTTTTCATTTTCTCGCCCGTTGACGTGCTTCGTCAGAGGTTTCCTGATCCAGTCGCGAAATTCTATGCGGCAGAGGTCGCTCTCGCGCTCAATCACCTGCATTCCCTCGATATCATATACCGCGACCTCAAACCCGAAAACATTCTGCTCAACCACGATGGTCACATCAAAATAGCCGATTTCGGCTTTTCGAAACGCTGTTCGTACGTGACTTGGACGCTATGCGGAACGCCCGACTACCTTGCGCCCGAGGTGCGTTCTCTCATGTATCGTCGCTTGCTTGCTAATTCGGATTTCAGATCGTTGGACAGCAAAGATACAACAAGAGTGTGGACTGGTACGCCCTCGGCGTGCTCATTTTCGAAATGCTGTCCGGTCTCCCTCCGTATCACCATCCGGACCAGAACACGGTGTCCTTGTATGAGAAGATCTCGCGTGGGCCGACGTTTATACGGTGGCCGCCTTTCCAGGCCCACGCGACCGACCTGATTCTGAAACTGATGGAGGGCGATCCCTCACGGCGGTACGGCAACTTGAAGCACGGCGCTGGGGACGTGTTTGCACACCCCTGGTTTGCCGAGGTGGATTGGGTCAAGCTGCGGAACAGAGAGATTTCTGCACCGTACTTGCCCAAGATCAGCGGGGACGGTGATGCGAGCGCGTGAGTTCCGTTCAAGTCTGGCCGTGTTGTCATTTTCATGTCTTTTTGTAGATTCGAGAGATACCCAGAAGACAATGCGACGTCGTTGTACGGTCGACCTGCAGCAGATCCGTGGAAGAGTAGTTTCCCTAGTTTTGAATATACCGCTGTACATAGTATTAGTAGCTCCTCTTGACTATACCCGTAGTTGTTTGTCCTGTACAAACAGGGAACATCATGTCGCAAAAATATGGGAGAAGGAGACAGCGCCGATTCACAACGACACTCAACTCATCCAGACTTTTTATATCTTTTATCTCTCTCACATCCATCACGATAAATCTACCATCTCGTCTTCAAATCTCTCAAAACCGTCACGGATCTGCAGAGATCGCCTTTTTTTCTCGGCTGCGCATCGGTCGGTCATGGCAAAGAAACACGCAAAGTCAGCACGCACAGGCAACCTCAACGTGTCCGAGGACGACGTCGCTTGCGAGCGTGCCCGGATGCTTGTGGAGAGGCAGGCAGAGCTGGATGGCCTGTTGGATAGGCATGACGACATGGTGCGTGTCTCTGTCTTCTTTTTTGCGTCCTTGCCTGTCAGAATTCAACTATTTTTTGGGGTGAATAGGTCCGCGAGGCCTTTCATCTCGAACAGTTTGTGACGTTGCTCGAGTACGATCCCAAGGTATGTCTGGTCCCCCCTGTTTTTATTTTTTCTGCTCACGCACGTGTATGTACAGGTTGCAAAGGAGGACGACTCGGTGGTGTTTCAAGAGGTAGGTGATGTCGACGGGTCGTGCTTGGCGGTCGGCTTAACGAGCGCGGATTTAGTACAAATCCAACTACGACCTTCTCGAACGTGCCGCTACCGCCGCGGGCCCTTCGCGGGCCACACGCCGCGCGCACACCCAGCGTGTCCTCAACCTCAAGTCCGTCACGAACGACGGTTCTATTCCCTCCATGCGCCGCCCGCTACCACTCTCCGAATCACAGATGTCCGCCGCCGCGCTCTCGTCAAAGGCCAAAGGAAAACAAAAGGCGGTCGATCCACTCATGGACGACGCGAACGTGACCATATCCGCGCCGAACGGAACGGCCAAAGTTCGTCCTCGGCCACGCGTCCTCGAGCTGACTCAGTCCGAACCTGGCGAACCAGAGCCACCGCCTTCTCGAACGCTCAAGCGCACGAACACCGCGGTCATGTCACCGCCATCCTCTCCTGTCCTAAAAAAGAAGCGCAAGTCGGTGTTGGGCCTGGTCGAGAGCGCGAGCGGCGTCTTGCATCCGCGTCGCTCGGAGCGTCTAGAGGTTCCTGGTAAACCCCCCGAATTACGTCTCGCCGCGCATCCTTCCATGACACGCGTTCCTGACGAATCGCCGTCGTTGTATCGCGCGTGTTCAATCAGGCGCGTTCGACTCATTGTCCGACGGCCACCCCCGAGCTTCTCGAACCCGCGCCAAAAGCCGCCGCCACCCAAGTTTGCGTCGAACCTGACCAATTTTTTGTCATCATACACGATGCCGGGCGAACAAGAGCAAACCGTCGAGGCGCTCGAGGCGCTCGCGCAAAAGGAGGCGGCCTTGAGAGAAAAGATTGATCGGCTGCACAGACAGGGGCGGTTCGTGCCGTTTCTGTACGGCGACTCGTTCAAGACGTCGGCGCAGGGCAAGGTGGTGCCCGCGCCCGTATTGGCTATTACGGCAAATCTGAATGCGCGGGATCCGATGCGGTCAAAGGATGCATGGGAGGATATCGTCGAGACGATCGTCCATCGGGGTCGGCATGGTGGTGGGGCAAGTGGTTTGCTTGTCCGGGGGCGGCAGGTGGCGGGGCAGGTGGCGAATCGGATACAGGTGTATTGGGATCAGTCGGCGGTGCGGGAGGACAAGGCGAGGGCGCAGGAGGAGAAGCGATTGAAGGCGTTGGCCAAGGCGACCGTCAAGATGGTGGTTGCAGAGTGGAAGAAGGCTGTCTTTGTGCGTGTCATTTTATGTTCGGTCAGGTGCCCTCGTTGACGACGGTTTGAATTTTCGGCAGTATGTGCGAGATCAAGAACGGCAACGGGCAGACGCAGAGGAGATGCGTCGAGGTCATGAGCATCTCGATGCGATTTTGGACCAGTCAGGGCAGATATTGGAGACGCAGCAGTTCGATCTTGCCAAGGGCGAGCTGTCGCGGTCGAGGAGTACCAGTATGTCAGCGTCGGATTGGGACCACGAGTCGGCTGGGACGAGTCTGGGCGATGAAGACCACGACATCGACGGGGACGGGGACGGGGAGGAGGGGTCTGGCGTGGAGAGTGCGGAGGAATTTGGTGGTCTTGGGATGATCGAGGACGTCGATCCTGATGCCGGTGAGCATGAGGGCGATGAAGAGCAGCACGGGAGCGACGAGGAGAGCAACGGCGAAGACGATGCCGACGACGAAGATGACGAAGAGGCGACGCACGCGCTACTAGGACCAGTCCGTCAGCAAGAGGATGCTGTACCCGCACCTACGCCATCTCATCCCACGGACGCAGACGCAGACGTGGAGATGGAACCGGGAACGCGCTCCCCTTCCGAGTCGAGCGTCGCCAAGATGCCGGTGATGATGGAGGACACGGTGGCTTCGCCGTCGGACATGGACTCGATCGCGCGTACGCCGACTTTGGGGGATACACGGTCTCCCGCGCTGGAGAGCTTTTATGATTATCCGATGCGAGACGAGCCGTCGCCTGCGTCGAGCGTCGTTGAGCACGACCCTGTCAAGGACGTTGCTAACGGCCCGTTGGTCAATGGCGGTACTGCGGAATTGGAGGAGGTGGAGGTTGACGTGGTTGACGGCAAGGATGATGATCAGGTCCAGAACGACGAGGCGTCCGAGAAAGCGCAACCAGCAGATGCGGAGGAAAGCGTACAGGCCGAGGGGGAGGTAGACCTGCCGATGGAGGACGTCGAGGATGATGCGTTTGCGCGCATCCCAGAGTATCTAAAACAGTTTGCCGTCGCGCCGGTCGACTGGTCTCACGAGGACAAGATCAACCCGCCGTTGCTTTTGCGTGGGGTGCTTCGTCCGTACCAGCAGAGCGGGTTGGAGTGGCTCGCGTCCTTGCATTGCAATAATCTGAATGGCATCTTGGCGGACGAGATGGGCCTGGGGTACGTTTTGATAGCGATGGGCGGTGGATTGTGGTATTAACGATATTTGGTTTGGGAGAACAGGAAAACGATTCAGACGATTGCATTGCTTGCACATCTGGCTTGTGACCGGGGGATATGGGGACCGCATCTCATCGTACGTTTTTTTTTTTTTTTTTTTCATCTTGGGGAACGTGTCATCTGATGCTCACATAGATCGTTCCGACGAGTGTGTTGCTGAATTGGGAGATGGAGTTCAAAAAGTTTCTCCCTGGCTTCAAGATCCTGAGTTATCACGGCAGCACCAAGCGTCGGAAGGAGCTGCGGCAGGGATGGTACAACAAGCACCACTTCAACGTGTGCATCACCTCGTACACGCTCGCGAGCCGGGACGCACACATCTTCAAGCGCAAGATGTGGTACTACATGATCCTGGACGAGGCGCACATGATCAAGAACTTTAGGTCTCAGCGGTGGAACATTTTGCTCATGTTTCGTTCCTTTCGGCGGTTGCTTCTCACGGGGACGCCTTTGCAAAATAACTTGACCGAGTTGTGGGCGCTGTTACAGTTCTTGATGTCTGGGACCAACTTTGCGAACCTCAAAGAGTTTGGAGAGTGGTTCTCGAGTGCGTGATCTGTCGGGTTTCTTTAATTTGTGGATGCTGACTGTCGTTCAGATCCGTTGGAGAAAGCGATCGAGATGGGCACCATGTTGGACGACGAAAACCTGCAACGGGTGTCGAAACTGCATACCGTACTACGACCGTACCTCCTCCGTCGACTGAAACGGGACGTCGAAAAAGAGCTTCCCAGCAAGTACGAGCATCTCGTTCCTTGCCCGCTCTCCAAGAGGCAGCGATTCTTGTACGACGAGTTCATGTTGCGTGCACACACTCGCGAAGCGCTTGCGTCGGGGGTATACCAAAAGATCGCCAACGTGTTGATGCAGCTTCGCAAGGTGTGCAACCATCCCGACTTGTTCGAGGTCCGACCTATCGTCACGTCGTTTGCCACGTCGCGCTCTGCGATCGCCGATTTCGAGATCAAGGAGCTGCTCGTCCGTCGGGAGTTGCTGAGGGTGGAAGATGAGCGGGTCAACCTTGACTTGTTTGGGTTGCGATTCGTCGACCAGCAAGACGTGCCACTCATATCTGCGTTGGAGACGCGCCGATTGGATGCTACGCATCGACTGCCCCTTATATCCGAGATGCCGGGGGAGCCTCCGCCAAAGGATCTGCGGACGATTGCAGGGTATCGTGCGTGGCGAAGTTGGCAGGAGCGGGGGCAAAAGGTTGCTCGGTGGGCGCAGATTGGGTATGTCAACGGTCTACGGTGTGGCCGAACGCCGCCTGTATATGGACAGGAGCTGCTGCGGACCGTCCGAGGGTGTCGCCGTCCACTGTTGCCGCTCTCCGCTGTCGACTTGCGGACTGCGCATCTGGACACGGTGACCACTGCGAACGCCATGGTGAAGTCTTACGAAGAGCGTGCGGAGTCGGTGTCGGGCATCGTTGACCGATTTACCTTTGCTACCCCTGCTGTCGTTGCGCGGGATCTTCCCCGTCTGGCGCTGACTGGATGCGAAGAGGCGATCATGTCCTGTCCGCCCACGTTCGACGACGTCCTACACCGTACTAGCGTCAAACTTCAGATCGCGTTTCCCGACCCGTCGTTGTTGCAATACGACTGTGGCAAGCTGCAGGAGCTGAGTCGTTTACTGCGGCAGAGGAAGGCGGGGGGCCATCGGATCTTGATTTTCACGCAGATGACACGCGTGTTGGACATTCTCGAGATCTTTCTCAATTTCCATGGGTATCTCTATCTCCGGCTGGACGGTGCGACCAAGATCGAGGACAGGCAGTACATCACGGAGAGGTTCAACGCGGATGCGAGGATCTTTTGTTTCATCTCGTCTTCCAGATCTGGGGGTGTCGGTATCAAGTGCGTCTTTTTTTTTTTTTCTGTTTGAGATCGTATAGAGACTGATTGGGTCAATAGTTTGACTGGTGCGGATACGGTCATATTTTACGACAGTGATTTCAATCCTCAGATGGATCGACAGTGCGAGGACCGGTGAGTTGTCCTTTTCGTTGGTGCCAATGTAGGACATATCGCTGACCCTTGTTCGTAGTGCCCATCGAATCGGACAGATCCGCGACGTACACATTTACCGATTCATATCCTCGCACACGGTGGAGGAAGCGATGCTCATGAAGGCAAACCAAAAGCGATCGTTGGACGACATCGTCATCCAAAAGGGCGAGTTCGACTGGCGGTCGTTGTTCGAGGACGACGGCGCGTTGACGAAGGCGCTCGGGGAGTGTGAGGATACTGAGGACGCGCAGGCTGCTGCGCTCGCTGCGAGAGAGGAAGACGTACTCGAGGGTGCTGATGAAGCCGACTTTGGTGGGGAGGAGGTGACGACGGAGGTGCGCGGGGAGACTGAAGGCGAGGTGGAGGGCGAGGAAGGTGAGCGCCTGCGCGAGCACGAGCACGAGCACGAGCATGAACACGAACGTGAACATGAACATGTCGGGGAGGAGGGTGAGCTCGGAGGGGCCGTATCGGATTATATGATCCGTCTCGTGTGGGCTGACTGGGATTTCTTCCGAGATTGGCGGTTGTAGCTGTGTTTTTTCTTTTTCTTTTTTACAGTAATTTTATTTTTTCTTGATTCTACGTTTGCGTATTCGAATGTTTTCTTGGGTCTCCGTCATACTGTGTTTTCCTTGCGTAGTAGCTCAGCTCGACTCTACTAGATCGTTGTTATCTTCCGAGTTGCTAATCATCACCACTTGCATGCGACCGTGTTTAGGATATCTTGACGGCTCCAAGGTCTGAGCGACTGACAGAAGATGTATACCAAACATCAAGGACTCGAATCCTTGATCATACCACATTCTGTGAGGGTGCTCCGAGCCATCCCGGCGTCGACTCGTTTCATCTGGGGCGTTGTCTGATCCATGTAGTGCCCCGGATATTTATGGGTACTACAGCGACTCATCTCTCTCTCGGACGTCCACGAAACAAAAAAGAACACCCAACATTCCTCTATTCAAAAGATAGACGCAGAGAACACATATATAATAATAACAATAATAACTCAAGGAAGAGCGAGCCAAGCGGCGACCAACTTGGTATAGTTGGGCGTTCCAAGACCCGTCACGGGATCCCACCCGAGCGTAGCGTTGTATCCGTTGGTGCCGCATCCCGGATTGTCACCCATCGTAATATCGTTGAATGCGCCAGCGAACGCAGAGGAGTAGATCTAAAACATCGTCAGGAACGTGCGGGTGCCGTTTGCGGTAAACGGTTTGCCTTACCGTCGGGTTGATGAATCCGATGGTCGATTTGCCGGCTGCGAGACGGGCATCGTTGATCAGCGTGAAGATCGCCCCGCTCACCGGAGAGGAGCAAGAAGTTCCATAGACGAGCTCAAATGCGCCGTCAATCTAAACCATCACAAACGGTCAGTCCAGACCGTCCCCTCTTAGGTGTACAAATAACCACAACGTACAGCAACGACATAGTTTGCTCCGTTCGCAGAAATGTCAGGGAAGGCGCGAGACTGTTGGCTTGTCGTCAGGTTTTGCAGCATCAAACGAACTGGCAACATACCATGCCAGTCGAGTTCCACATGGTCGACGGGTAGTCCGGGTAATAGTTGGTCAAGTAGTAATCAACTGCACTCTTTTGGTACTCGGGCATGGCAAAGTAGTTGCTGAATCCACCACCAGAGTAGATCACTTCCTCGCAAGCAGTCTCGGGTTCGTAGACTGTAGAGTTGGGGGGGACCATCGTAGCACCGACGG
>JBBPOK010000365.1:0-30895 GCA_038091415.1 Leccinum variicolor
CGAGGACGACTTTCTGGTGGAGGATGGTGCACGCAGGCGCTATCTGTTACCTTCAAGCGGATTGGTAGGTAATACCAACGGATCGTTTAGGCTATATCACGCGCAGCCTCGATAACAATTACGCTCGTTCGAAAGCGTGTGCTGACCCACTATGCACAGGGTAGGGATTGATACTATTACTCGCGGCGAAGCGTGTCCTCTCGAATGAGGTCATAGCCTTCGCAAAGCGAACGAGTTTGTGGGATGTACAGTCCCGCGATACAATTTGGAAGGTGTTCGTAATCACCTGAGGGTCGCCTGCTCAAGGGTTCTCGTTTATCCTCTGATGTGAGGGTTCTCCCTTAAGTCTGGGATCCAACTATGACGAAGTGGTTTGGAAGAAAAGTGGTGACACGTGTACCGGTGTCGGGTGAGGTGAGATAGTAGAGTAGTCTTGTTCTTATGAAGGCAACCTAAATCCAAACGGACTATGGCACCTCGACTCGAACTTAACTATGAGAGGAGACTGTGTAGGATGGAGGGAATCCAACCAGAACAAGACTAGCTTGTTCGGTTGTTGCATTCAAGTATTTATACTACTAGTACATGTGCACAGACCAACTTAGGGCAGGTCTGGATAAGCTATGCTAACTAATAAGGTAACGTGTCAACGAGTGCTATGAAGATAAAGGTACAGGTCACGTGATGCTGACTAAGGAAGTCATGTGACATGAAAAGGAAAGAGAAAGACATAAGGTCGAAAGGGGTCACGTGATGCTGACTAAGCAGGTCACATGACTGAATTTAGTGGACATGTGTATTAAGAAAATGGAAGGTTTGTAACAACAAGTAGCTCTCTCCTGTCTTGTGACTGGTTACAGAGTTTGGTTAAGCCGGCTTTAAGAGTCTCAAGAGGTGTCATTGTGGTAAAAAGATGTTGAAAAGTTTGATTCGGATGATGGTTTGGGTCATTTTTGCCATTCTCGAACATGACTCAGGACTCAAAAATAGAATTACATAATAGAATTTCCTATTATAGCGATTATCTAAGCAAGGTATGTGTTACAACCGGTGGCAAAGTAGTATACATTATGGGGTATAAGAGAATCTGTTATAGGTACAAAATTCCTGCAAACCAACTCGGGAAATACCAAAAGGTATGCGATATGAGAGGTTATGTGTTACGCGGGGTATACAATAGGAGGGAGTTGACTGTATGTCCAAGTTATTGCAATGTCACAACACTTATTGTACTTTTGTTGTCTTCATATTGAGTTGTGGTTATTAGGCCAGGCATATGTTGTAAACACTTTCTAACACACTATAGACATATATCTATTTGTAGTGATTATGGGCTATGCACATATCAATGACACTTCTTAACACACTATAGACATATATTAATGCTTGTGTCAGTTGTAATGATCAGTTTTGTCAATTTCTGTCATAAATCTCTTATCAAATTGATATATTTTCGAAATTGTGAGACCTTGTGATTGCTATGGAGCTAGGCACATGTTGTAGACATTTTCTACCATAGTATGGACACATGACTGGCTATTTAAAATAGTTATCAAACTATTGTGGAAGCCATAACATCACTTTTATGATATGTTTGCAAATGTCCAAAATCTCTACAGATTTAAATCATTCACCAGCATCTTGGATTTAAATTGCAAAAATAGTGTAGAATCATGGGAGGTGGGTTTCTAACAGTCCCAGAGGATACAAAATTTTCCCTAACAATATATGCATTGCCACACATCATACAGTGAAAATGTCCGAGATATGTTGTAGGATGATGGAAATGGATAGGTCTAGAGCAAATAGTAAACCATTGGAAATGTCCAAATACACACTACCAACATGCCTAGAACTTTGACATTCAGCAGAACAAGTTTATAATCTTGTAGAAGTAAAATGACAGCCAGCAGGAGGACATGATGTAGAACAATATTGGACCCCTGAGGTTATGGCATCTCATAAGGAAATATAAAACCTGTTTGGGAACATTTTCTATAAGGGATTAAGTGATAAAAAATGCAAACAGGTATTCAATATTGTCAATATATCTTATTTATATACTTAGCAATTATGATATATGGCCAAATGAAGCACTCAGATGATAAATTATGCAATATACATATTACACCAACAATTATATGATAAGTTAGAGGGGAAAGCAGTAAAATAATGTAAATAGCATATTTAGAGCCTTGGTTATGACTGCTTTGGATAAAGCCTGGAATGATGTCACCACTCTAGGGGTGCTTATTTAATCACTTTCTTTTGACAGCTGATGTCATCATCACATCTCCTCCATCATTGACATAACTTATTACATAAATAATGTCAAGGTTAAAAATGAAGGCACAAATCTTATAATTTGCCCTGAATGATATCATCACTCTTAGGGGTGTTATGTAATCACATTTGCAGATTCTGACAGCTGATGTAATATAAGTACATATGGCAAATGCCCCTATCAAGACAGGGGCTGTATTCAAAGCTGCAAAATTTTATTCCAAAAAAGGAAATGCATTATTCTATTGTGGTGTCACCAGAAAATTTGTATATACACAGCCCTATGGGCACCCCTGGACCCCTGTTGCAACCTTCATTGATCTTCAGACAACTTGTCATGTTAAGTACCACAACATACAATATTTTTCTTTTAGCTATCTACACACTCTTTATCATACAACTATGTTTTAGCTTGAACATTGTATCTTACAATCATATCATTACATGCAAGGCCTTGTATTATATTTTCCTCTAAATGCATCTGTCTTTGATTCTGCTTGCGCTTTCTTCTTCTGCCGGCACATGGTCCAGTTTTTTATGTAGCAGTGAAATCACAAGCAGCTCCATCTGTGCTCATTGAGTCCAGCTGCTATTGTCACTATTTTTTGTCTGATATCTTGTCAGTTTGCATTCAATGAGCACCAGGTTGTCCTTTTATAGATCCATGACCTCATATCCGGGCATGACTATTTTGGCCCTATATGCTTCTGTAGCATCATAAATGTTCGTGAATAGTTCCTGTATGACGAGATACTAGTGTGTTTGCCCAGATGGCATTGATAGTATCTTTAGGAGAAGCTGTGAATGATCATAAGCAATGTATTTGGGATGGTGGCAGCACATACCATTAGGGATATTATTTGAGAATCCAGCCATCAATGCCATGGTTTGCTTTGCTAGTTCAGATGACAGTGGCAGCACAGTTATTGAGCCTTGTCTTTTGGCAAACCCAGTCATTGCAAACCAAATAGACATGATATGTCTAACAATCCAGATAACAACCAGCTTGTTAGTGGCACTGGCAGGGTTGCATATCATGTTACGGTGATCGCTGCCAGGCATGTACATTCTCCACTGAGTTGCAGTTGGAAGTACAGTATACTTTTCCTAGTGCGTAAGTGTTAGCCCCTTTGTTCACATACTTGGATAGGTCTACGACGTAGCTGTCTGGGTAGGTGCCAATGTCATTAGTATCCAGTGACAGCTAATGGGGATCAATAGATTGGCTTCAAGTCTTAGGAGGGTTCGAAAAGGTGCATTCCTGGACTACTTCCGAAAGGAGCATAAAAAAATAACATAACCAAACATTTCCTAATTGAAGCAAAAAATTGCAGACAGAAAAAACACCCTCTATAAACCTAGAACCCTAAAGGCTCCAGGAATAGCACTGTTTTTGTGATTCCAATGGTACAACAATCTAATTTATCTAATCTAATCTGGTTGAAATATGATCAAAATGGTCATCAAACCCTGGCGATGTAAGGATGCCGCTCTGTCTGTGCATTAACCATGATGTAGTCACATAGGAGCCAATTAGATTAGATTAGATTAGGTTGGAAATCAATATGATATTTTCAAAAATCTGTCATTGAGAATAAGTTCCAATGAGAGTATTGAGAGTCCTACTTGAGTATTGGGGAAGTCTCACTTGTGTGCTAAGGGAGTCCCACTTGTGTACTGAGGGAGTTCCATTTGAGTGCTAAGGGAGTCCTATTAGAGTGCTACAGAAGTTCCACCCATTGAGAATAAGTTCCAATGAGAGTAGAGAGTCCTACTTGAGTATTGAGGGAGTCCTATTAGAGTGCTACAGAAGTTCCAATAAGGTTGGAGGAAGTCCCACTTTATTGCTAAGGAATTCCTACACAACTAAGTGTAAGTATTCCCCTTCAGATATTAAGATCCATTGAGATTACAGAGAGTTCCAGTGATATGATTGATTGCAACATTTCTACTCACATAATAATTATTATATGTTCCATGGTGTATTGTTTCATGCATGACTAAAAGTTCTATAATATATTTCCTAAGTATAGTTTAGATTCCAATTTGTCCCCAATATTCATGAGCCTATCTAAATGTTCCAAAAAAGATGTGCAGAGAACTTTAATTTTGTAGGACTCCCACATATTTGCATGCTGACATAATGTATCTAAACATTCCAAAAAAAGTTTTCAGACATTTTTAATTTTGTGGGACTCCCACATATTTGGTCATGATGACATAATCCAACATTCCCAAAATGGTTTTCAGACAATATCAATTTTGTAGGAATCCCATGATTGTTGTAGGACTCTCTGAGAGAACTACCAGAAAGTCTATCCCCCGGTTGCCACTAGACAAAGCCACCTTAGTACTCTCCTTCCTCAGTTTAGAATCCAGCTTGCACAACTGCTGGTCTGGTGCTGGAGGTAGATTCTGAAGGAGTTGGTGGGAG
The DNA here is from genome assembly GCA_038091415.1 of Leccinum variicolor. Taxonomy (NCBI): domain Eukaryota; kingdom Fungi; phylum Basidiomycota; class Agaricomycetes; order Boletales; family Boletaceae; genus Leccinum; species Leccinum variicolor. The sequence continues at coordinate 4,718 of JBBPOK010000365.1, forward strand.
ACCAACAGCAAGAGGACTTACAGTGATGCAATGGACATGGACCTCAAAGTGGTTGTGCAGCAACACCCAAGACAGCAATACTTGCACCAGGCTCTATAGTCTGACTGAACTTGAAAGTGATTGTTGACCTCAAGAGCATGGCATTCAGCCACACCTGCTTCCTGAGGGGTCTTTCAAGCATATCCGGAAGCTTTGAAAAGATCCATGTCCTTGCTCTCAAGAAGCATGCCAGCAGTAAATATAAGCTTGTTCCTATAACCAAACTGCCTGAGTGTACACGCCGTGGCCATGTTCACAGTTCCAATGCTCAATTAGATGCAGAGCAAGTTGTCTCCTGTTGCATTTGGCACGGACAACTTACAAGCCACTACTTCTTTGTGCATCAATGGGAGCTGGGAAAATAAGCTAAATAGTTGTACTACAAGAGTGCTTGCTTATGCAGTTCACCAGGCGAGAGAGAGAGAGAGAGAACAATGGTCACATGATCATGCACTTTCCTTTTTAGGACATTATCTTTGTGTGCCACTGTGATCAGATGGCATGCAGAACCTCCACTGGCATGCTCATGGTGGGACAACACGGTCACTATAACATATAGTTAAGCTGCAGGTATATTCTCTGTAGTCACTTTTATCTACTTGTCAGTTATTTTAGGATTGATAAATTTATTTGGTTTAGAAATGTATGATATATGGCAAACTGCTGTGTGTTTTGTCATAAAAACATTGCACAAGACAAGATCAATCAGTTATCTTGCTTTCATTTCATTTTCCTGCATCAGAACTTAACATACAAGATATGTTATCTAGCTAGGTGTAGCATGAATATACAAGCAAAATGGTGTGTTTTTTTCACACTGGCCCAAATGTTGTGCCCAAACAGTGGTGGATGACTATATATATCACTGACTACAAGACAAGATGTGTGGTCTTGTGGCCTAGTGGGTTGACATCTGGGCGTGCTGTGCTATGCTTTGTAAGTGTGTGCGTTAAAGTCTTGCTCTTGCACTTTTTTTTGGTCAATTTTTGCCAGCCCCTGATTCTCACACTTAAGTGCCCTGAGGTCAATGAGCAGTGGTGCAGTGAGGTACAAGTGAAGCCACAGTACAAGATCTTCAGACAAGCAATACAAGCGAGAAGGCACCACTTTGGTGCTTCCTCTCTCACCTCCACCACATTGCTCATCCACATCCACCCACCACACCCTGTCTCCATTTCCCATTCTGGCTCCTCGCAGCTCACTCCCTAGGGTCCAGAGCATATAATCCCGACTTTTGGATACACGCACCTGCAAGGTGTTCTCTGGGCTACCCACCCTCACAGCTCACCCAGGCCATACCTGGCAACTCAGGCTCCTGGGCACTACTGCCGCACTAGAGAGCACTTTGCACTAAGTTTGCCTGACCACTCTCTGAGACAGCCTGCCCACTCTCAGCCTACTGCCACCCTCTCCTTGTAGCACACGGAGCGACATCCAAAGAGGAGGGTTCAGCTAATGTCCCACAGAGGTTCACATGGGGTTTGTTGTAGGTTGTGTATGATATCGGCTTGTGTGACATTTGCCAAATTAGGTTTCCTGTCAAATCCAAATTATCCAATTTCAAATTGAGGCACGAACGTCCGGCTTCCCACCGCTAAGTACTAGGTGCGACCACATCATGGCTCGGCTTTTCGAATATCTTCTTGTAATGGACGAGTCAGATCCTGAACTACCACCTGGTTCACCTCCAACTTGTAAGTTTCTCTGGTCATATCATGCTCTCCGCCTCATACTCCCCGAAGACAAGTTTGAAGGACCTTGGTTCACGACTCAAATATTGCTTGCATCATCTATCGGCGTCATCTCATTCCTTCTATTTTCGTACTGTCGGCCCCGTTGGCCGCTGCTCTTCGCACCTCGCACCAAGCTCAAGGGTACCCGCACGAGAACTGGTCTACGGTCTTCTATACTTACGACTACTCTTAGGGTTTTCTCCTCATGAGGCACACGCACACTCAGCATTCTTTGGTTGGATTATGCCGACGTTGAAGACGTCCGAATACACTATCCTGCAAATCGTTGGGTTGGACGCTGCTGTTGTAAGTCTGCCCCCCCCCCCCCCAGCAGGTCAATCCAGTAACCCCTTAGCTCTTCCCGCCAGCTACTCGGCTTCTTCAAGATGTCTTTCTATTTATTCTCTCTATGCTCTCTTTGCGCCATCACCGTCTTGATGCCCATCAATTGGACGGTGTGTGGTGGCACGTTTCTCCATTCCATGCAGCAGCTCACAATTATCAGCACAATATCGGAATAGGCGGTGGTTCTGACGACGACGAGAGCGATTGGCCCCAGTGGATGTCTGGCCCCAACAAGGATCCGCTCCATCGCGACTGGCTTGACCTAATCACGGATGCGAACTCCTACCTCACCGTACACTTCCTCTTCACCTATCTCTTTACCGGCCTGGCTCTTCGCTTCCTTTACCAAAACTATCAGCGTTACGTCCGGTCACGCCAACTGTTCTCGCTGGAGCTGGTCCATTCCATTCCAGGGCGCACGGTGATGGTCACCTCTCTACCGCCACATTTGCGTTCGGAACGTGCACTTGCAGAGTACTTCGAGCGCATCGGACTGAGCGTGGAAGGTGTTTCGGTTTGCAGAGAGGTCGGGACGCTGAAAGTTCTCCTGGATCAACGCACGAAAGCCCTGTTGAAATTGGAGAGAGAGTGGACGAACTATGTGGGCAACCCTAGCGTCGTGGAATCTTACGATCCTTCCGAAAACGCGATGCCACATTCGAGCGATGTTGAGCCGTCCGTGTTGGAGAGTCACCCCGCCAGATTAGTGGTCCCACATCGCAGACGTCCCACTCTTCGTCCTGGATGGTGTTCCCGTAAAGTTGACGCCCTGGAGTACCTCGAGGCGAAATTCAAGGAAGCAGACGAAAAGGTGAAGACGTGGCGGCGGATCGGCAAGACCAAGTCTACACATGTCGCTTTCGTCACGTTCGAGAAAATGTCCAGCGCAGTAAGTCCTTGGGTTGTTTATCGCGAACGTCCTTCCTAACTCTTTCCCTCTAGCAAATCGCAGTGCAGACGGCGCACTCATCTGATCCATGGGAAACGAAGACTCGACCCGCTCCGGAACCACGGGACATTGTCTGGGCGAATGTCGAACATACTCACGGCTCACTGCTCTGTCGAGAGCTTCTGGTTCTTGGAGCTGTCGGGCTGTTGATGTTCTTCTGGATATTCCCCATCACCGCTCTTGCCAGTTTACTCAGTTACAAGGAAATCAAGAAGGTGATGCCCTGGTTGGGAGTAATAATTGACAGCAACGACAATATTCGAGCTATCGTGCAAAATTCGCTACCTTCTGTTGCGATGATCACGCTTAATGCTTTGTTGCCATTCATTCTGGAAGGTGAGGTTACGAAACAAGAGAATTCGGCCGTTCATAATAACCATGCTTGTTAGGATTGACCTACGCTCAAGGGTTCAAATCTCGTAGTTTGGTTGAGTACTCGATGCTGCAGAAGTGAGCCATATCGGTTACGTATGAGACCTGATGGAACTCACGTCAAGTCAAGATACTTTCTGTTCTTGCTCATCAACGTGGTGTTCATTTTCCTCTTGGCTAGCACATATTGGCAGCTTGTGAGAGACTTGGCGAATTCACCAGCAAAGATCCCTGAGAAGCTAGCACAAGCGTTGCAACAAGGACAAGCCAAGTGAGTTTCAAGTAGCCAGAATCGTCGGTGCCACTGACTTTTTCCTTGTTCCTCAGGCACTTTTTCCTTTCCTACGTCATCCTACAAGGTTACTATTCACCGCCGTAACCATATGATTGACTGATGGTCGTGTTAGGGTTTGGCATCATGCCTTTGCAATTGCTCAATCTTGGGGTGCTCATTCCTCGGATGGTATTCCGCATGTTTTGGACACGAACCCCTCGAGGTACGTGCATTTCTTTCTTTACGATTTCGAGTCCTGATGTCAAGTAGATTTTGCCGAGCTAAATGCTCCTCCCATGATAAATTATGGTGTCGTATACCCCCAAGCAATCCTCATCTTCGTCATCACTATCCTATACAGTGTAGTTCAACCCCTTATCGTCATTTTCGGTGCTATCTACTTTGGGGTAGCATATATCGTCTACAAGTACAAGCTCTTATTCGGTGAGTTGACACATCCGGTTTACGACGAGCTTCATTAGATAACGTCACGCTTGCAGTGTTTTACAAGCCTTACGAATCCCAAGGTCAAGCTTGGCCACTGACCTTTGTGCGACTGATCTGGGGAATCATCATATTCCAAATCTTCATGATTGGCATCCTCACCCTACGACAATGCTACATCATGTCCTCCCTGCTCGTGCCGCTGGTTATGGCAACTGTCGCATGGTCCTGGTACATCCACAAGACCTTCCGACCGTTGAGCGACGCGGTGTGCCTAAGTTCTGTGTGTGAGGTCGAGAGAGGAGAGGAAGCCGCGGATATCGTCAGGATGAGGGAAGGACACCCGGTGTCATGGTCACAGAGGTACGACGGAGTCGTATCATTTTTTTCGAGATGCTCATGTATCCCTGTAGCAACCTCAGCCGGAGGAGATACGGGCAAAACGACGAAACTTTGTACGTCGCTCCGGAGGACGAAAGGACGGACTATGTGAGAAACCTTGATTATTTCTGGAATCTTGTGTCGTCTGACTTGGGGTATAGTCGCAGCCGCCGATGGCCAACTGGTACAATGGTGTTTTGAAGTGAGTCCCCATTTCGACGGTCCAGGCCCTCCGAGTCGTATTGACCCTCACTGTGCTTCAGCACCGGCAAACGACGTTATGGTCACCCCGCATTCACAGGGGTTCTCCCGGAACCCTGGCTCCCGCTGAAAAAGGGACAAACGCTCGTCAACGGCCATCGCGACGGCCTGCTGAGAATCCCTATCCATTCGACCCACGGTATCGTACTCAGCCTCCGCAATCACTATAGCATGTTGCGCAGAAAGGTCACGCGACGACCGCGCAACACTTCCACGAACGGCCGCCATGACAACAACGTATTGGGTAGTCCGCGCGAGGTACACCCCCTCGTCGTGGACACGCACTCCTCTTCCTCGAACCCGTGGGTAGATACCGAGGCGCGCTCGTCCAACGACCGTCTGCACCATCGTCTGAGCTTCGATCCTGCGTCCGGGGTGATCATGCTGCCGGAAGGGGACGATTGGCTTATGGACGACGAGGAGGACTCGTCAGACGAGTATGGAAATGCGACGCCGCCGTCGGGAGAGGCGACGAGCGACAATGCGTCACGAGATGACCTGACCCAGACCCCGTCCACGGCGCCTGCTTCACCGAAGCGGCGTCATCATACCACGTATTACCATCATCCCGAACGCCGTCGATCTGCGATCCCTGGGGGATTCCCTTCTTAATTCTATACTCACGTTTTGCATAGTTCATGGAATTCGCACTACTGGGACTTTTGATTTGATCGAAAACATGCAGGTCCAATACTACATATATGTGTATCGTTTGTATATTCTTACCTACCTCTATTCTCCCATGTCTCCGTCGATATATTTGAGACATATGCCCAGAGTCATGCCAGTAGGAAAATGAATGGGCCACTGCGTCGAACAAAGTAGATTATGTGATTAAGATTAAGCAAATGACGGTATATAGACGGCGATCCACATGGTGTATCATATCTACTGCGCAGTAACCATCCGTCGTGCGCCTCCAGACTCTAACGCGATTACTCAATAGAGGCCCACTCTCTACCCTCCCGTTGCTTGATGTGTATTGAAGCATGAGAAGGAACTCCATTGATACGGTGATATGCGTTCAAGTTCTTATGCAAAGTCAACTGGAAGACCGAGGCTGATCCTTGACGGGAGATGATGGTCGAGTACGCAAGGAAGAACACCCAGATACGGTACCACCTGTGGACCAAGATATTAGAGACAATACAGACGTTCGTGCAATTGGATGACTGACCGTTCGCCATACTTTTCCACAACCTTGTCCTTGTTGCTTACCCAGTTGAGATACCATTTCCAGATGGTGGCGGAATAGTGGACACCAAGAACGTCAATGTTTTTCACCTCGAAACCAGCAGCCTCGACTTGATTAACCACCCAACCAAGAGAGCAGGAAGCATCTGCACCAGGGAAGACGTATTTATTCATGAAGAGGCCCCTGCAAGGAGGAGTGAGATTTCGACCTATCAAAACATCACTTCAATACCCACCAAATGAGATCCTCAAATTGCCACGAAGGACGAATGCCAGCGACTTGAAGGACGAAAATGCCATCGTCATCCAAAAGGTCGTACATCTGCTTCATGAAAGCTCCGTAACGCCTGACGCCTACGTGTTCGGCCATCTCCAAGCTAACAATCTTGGTGAAGTGACCAGGCCCGCCAGGAATTTCACGGTAGTCCATGCACAAAATTCTGGCCTTGTCGGGAGTGACGCCGTTGTCCTTGATGCGATCGTTACCGAACTTGGTCTGATTCTTGCCGAGAGTAATACCAGTGACATCACAGCCATAGTTTTTGGCAGCAAAGGCGGCCAAGGTACCCCAACCACAGCCGACATCGAGCACACGGTCATGGGGTTGGAGGTTGAGTTTGGAACAGACCAGAGCAAGCTTGTTGTCTTGAAGCTGCTCCAGAGACTCAGTTTCCTCAATGTTACTGATGACACCCGAGGTGTAGATCATGCGGGGTCCGAGGAACCTGGACAAACGAAGTGAATAAAAGCACAATGACATCGTGGTGAAAAAACGAACCAAGAGTAGAAGTCATCACCTCTGTCATAGTGGTCGCGAACCTGTTCCTCGTCTTGGCTCTGAGAATGGATGATGACCTCGGGCAAAAGGTTCATAAAGACGTATTTGAACAACTCTGGAGTGAAGACCATCTTTGCCCAGTCGTGTCGTTGTTCCATGATGTCAAGGACGTCACCTGCAAAGGACTATGGGTACGTCGGTAGGAGCAACAAGAAAAAAGACAAACCGTTGAATTCAATCTTTCCCTCAAAGTACGCGTCGTGGAAGACCTGCATGGGAATCTTGTTTTTACCGTGATAGAGAGCCTTGAGCTCAGGGTCCTTGATCGTAATGTACTCTTCAATTTCCTTGGAGGGAAGGATGACCTTTTGGTTCTTGCGTTTGCCGTACATAGAGGCGAGCGTCCAGTAGCCAACAGTGATGGGAAGAGCGAGAATGACAACGATGAATAGATAGGTTTTGAGCCCGCCACGGTTGACAAAGGGAGTGATGCGCTTCACGATGAAGGGCACGCCGATAATGAGAGCGGCGAGCTGGATATTGGAAAAGTATCCGTTGCCCTCTGCGAGTCCAACGAGTGGCGCATTTTTTATGGCAGCAGACTTCGTGACACTGACTGGAGAGAACGACATGGTGGCGACGACACGAGGGACACGCCGAGGGAGAGAAAAGAGCCAAAGAATGGAGATGGAAATGAAGAAAGAACGCGAGCGTGTCGCGTCTTTTTGAGAGATTTAAGCGATGTTTGTTGGTGTTTGGATTGTAGTTAGCATGCGTGTCAAGTACGCAAAGTGCAAAGTTGTCAGCGATGGCCAACTTCAGCTATTCCCGCTCTCCCCCGCCTCTACAACATCCAGTTCCAACTCACCCAGCATTCATACCAGAGCCACCATCTACTCCAGGTCCAGGTCCAGCATCTCCACAGGGCTACCAGCGATACCAGCAACCCGCTACGATCCCCGACTTTGCAGCATGGGGCATGGATGACACCACCGCAAAGTTCGGCATGCAGCTCGGTCAGAGCGCTGTCGCAGCAGGTCAAGAATACGTTCAGAAAAACGTGAGTCCTCCTCTCATACATTCCCATAACCGTGCTCACTACCCTCCAGTTTGGCGGACTGGTCCCTCTCTCCCTCCTCCAACACCACTTTAACGTATCCAATTCTTATGTCATAAAAAAACTACAGCTCGTCGTATTTCCCTGGAGGCACAGACCTTGGTCCCGCAAAATTCGCCGCCTCGAGACAGGCCAGACCGAGTGGCAATCTCCAAGAGACGACATCAACTGTCCTGACTTGTACATTCCACGTATGTGTTCCCCCTTCGCACCGCCACTTTGCGCATCTCAATCATTTCCGCAGTAATGGCTCTCGTCACGTACATCCTCGTGGCTGCCCTCCAGACTGGCCTCCAGTCACGCTTTCATCCACAAATCCTCGGCGCATCCGCGTCACGTGCGATCGTCGTAGTCTTGCTGGACTTCCTCTTCGTCAAAGGCGGATGCTACCTACTCAACGTGCAGGGCCCCGGCCAGGTCATAGATCTCATCGCATATGGAGGTTACAAGTTTGTCGGGTAGGTGCTCACACACACGCCTCTCGCCATCCCCTGACGATCCAACAGTGTCATTTTGACATTGCTTACGGGATTAATAAACCCCGGCATGACCATATACACCATCGTGTTCCTCTATGCATTTGCTGCCAACGCCTTCTTCCTCGTGAGTTCCATTACAGTCAACACCTCCACCGATCTGACCTGCTCTTGTCAGCTTCGTTCCCTTCGCTCAGTCGTTCTACCTGACCTATCCAGCACGACGACTCCCGTCACGGTATCTCACGTGCAACGTAAACGACGCATTACCTTCCTCTTCTTCGAAGCAGTCATACAGGTCGTGTATATGGCTATTCTGGTGAGAGTGTAATAAGGATAGGAGCTAGTTGTCTGTCCAACGCACCTCATTTTCGTAATATATTCCTGCCGTTGACGGCCAGCCCCGTTGGCGTGCGGACATGGCTGAAGCCTAAGGGTTCCTGTGCGACTGAGTCCGAGCACTTCTTATTGTGGACACTGCAAGTCTGCAACTGACCGCCGTTATGAACCCACTGATGCAGAACCCTCGTCACCCCAAATTTGTACACATTCCTACGTCCATGAATCAAGACAACCAATTCTCTAGTCCGGCTTTTCCCCTCTAACCACCACCTCAAGGACAAAAGAGATCGCGCAACTCGGATTCCGATTCATCACCTACTAGCAACTTGAATAAACTTATGCGAACATGTCTTTGTAACGCGTGCGTAGCAATTTCGCACTGGTATCCCTGCAGTGTTACATAGCGAACACACCTATTCAGCATACGTGCACGGATGTTGCATGCAGCCTCCGTCGGATGCCAGCAGGCTTCCACGTCATGGTAGAACTCGATGGAAGGATCATGCAAACATCGAACAAACCCGTATTGACACAAGAAAATCTTCTGCGTCATCCTTGACCGAATCTTTACTAATTTCATCGAATAGCTCTCAAGGCCATCGAATCTATCATCTTCTATTCTGTTTAGTGTCTACGCGTCGTTTGAGCTTGGACCGAGGCTGGGAAATGGAGAATTGCTCCGCCAACTCAAGACTACTCTAGGAAAAGTGTTCCATCATTGGAATGAACTGGTTCAGCGTGAGCAACTCCGAAGCGCCGCACTCTCCTTAACATCTCCTCGTAGCCATCGACTCTATTGGGCGGGAGGGTGATATTTTCTCATTGTGTTCTTCCCATAGGATCATCACTGAACAACGCATTTGTGACACGAATGAACCATGTCCCAAACCCAGCGTAAACAGACTGTTCATGGTGCTGTAGTCAATTTCTGAACTTACGGCAATAGCTACCGGAGGCACGCGAAATAAACGCGCTGGAACAGCTTACCGACGAGGGACATCGTGTTCTCCTACGTTACCGCCAGCGGGAGGACCGAATGGATCTAGACACAGTTATCCAGACTTTCGAGCGTGTTCGGGAGATTTGCCCTATAGATCACCCTAATCGTTGAGCCATTCTGCTCAATTTGGCCAATGCAAAGTTCATCGACTGCCAAGCCAACAATCGACACCTTGACCTAGATGTGCCAATCGGATGTATCGAGATGCTATACAACTTCGGAGCCAAAATCGTCCAGATCATTGCACAACGGTACTGGAAATTGGTCTTGCCCTACTTTCCCGCTACCCAGAGGAGAGGGTTCGAGATCGCCAGGGAGGAAACGATGGCTTCACTGGCAGCCGGCAGAAAGGTATGCATACCGAGTAGGGCTTTTCGGATTGCAGATGACCGACGCCTCAATATCGAGGGAGGCAGGCGACGCTGAATCCTCACCAGAGCAACCGAATTATGACGATCTGATACAAAAGACGCGGGACGTACTACAGAATTTGCCGTACTGGGATCCTTGCCGACCTGCACTACTTGTTGGCCTTGGGGTGCTGTTATGCCAGTGGTTATCTGATCGGTTCGAATGCAATGGGGTGCATACTGATATCCAAGAGGCAATTTGGATGTTCGAGCGCGCCGTCGGTCTTCTGCCCCAGAGCCATCCTGACCAATCTCGGTTGGACCACCTTGGGTGCGCCCTGTCCCATCGCTTCGACCACCTTGGCGACCTGGCGGATATAAACAGGTCTGTCTCGACGTTGGAAGAGGCGACGGTATGTCTGCCCGATGACCACCTAGACAAGCCATGTCGACTGAACAACCTTCGGAGCTTTCTGAGTCGATTTGAGCGTCTCGGGGACCTCGTGGATCTGAAGGCTCTTGGTGACAAAATTCTTTCTGTCTCTCTGTGTACTCTCGTACGGCAGGAGAGATCAGACTCCTTGACTTTACGTGATTGAAGGTATATTTGTATGGACTCGGACCAATCACAGAGTGCCATATACCTCACAGCATTTCATCTGGCTTGAATCTGGCAGCCTGCAATTCAAGTAACCGGTGTTTAGGATCTCTGACGAGTCCTCTTGACCGGACAAACCATCCACGCAACTCTCTTACTTATGTTGCGCTGACATAAAATCTCTTTAAGGTTCAACGTCTGAGGTCACTGGAGCCACCAGAAAACAATGTCATAACAACTCGGCACTCCGTGGGACACGCCTCTGCGAGATGAGTCTCAAATAGACGTATCATTGAAGAATGGTACTTAGAAATATCATCGTGATACCGTACATGGCATTTCCTCCCCGGGCTCGTCAACCATTTTCAAACTAGAAAAGGGCCGGTGAAGTACTAACGAAAGCAACCATAACTTTTCACGTCGACCAAACAAAAATAGATAATTTGTTAAGGAGATAGCGAACCCAATTCCGTAAATTATTTACTACTATGGACATTTGGCACATTGAACCGAACACGGAGATCAGAAAATGGTAAGCTCCGCCCAAATTTAAGTAGTAAGTACGACGCTGCCTGACCTCATTAATCATTAATCATTGCCCAGCACCATGCTCAGCGATTTTCACGACGACGGTGAGACCTAGAGACTAGAGTATCTACAATTTGGACAACTGACGGAAGCACTAACATAAAATTCGTAGATCCAGATGACGAATATAGAGAACAAATATTGCGTTATATTTGGATACTTCATCTTGAACATTGCGCTGTCATCCTCGCCACGGTTGCATTGGTAATCGAGGCGATTGCAATCTTTTCCGAGTCGGAGCGTGAGGAGAGCGAGTATCACTCCTCCATCGTGTCAACCACGTCACACTCGGCCGTTGGATCAACACACTCGTCTATCCAGAATGAGCATGTTTCGACAGCACTTGATCGTCTGGCGGATCGTCTTGCATCCCTCAATGATGGCTTCCGCGAAAGATCTGCAATCCTTTGCAGCGCAATCACCAACCTTTCCCCCCCTCCATCATCCAGGCACGTACAACCTTTACCCTCAATGTCAAGTTCGGCCGGAATGGACCCAGGGTCTCGCAGGCGTAGTGCAGTCAAGTTGCTTCTGGACCTTGATAGGCCCGCCCTCGATCCGGAACAAGTGGCAGGAATCGTCAATGTTTTCTGCACAAGCCCTAGCCATGTTGAAACATATTTCAGACTAACTGCGAAGACTTCTGACCAATATACAATGGTGCGAAGGGCTTGGCTAAAATTAGTGCTAGCTGGGTAGTACCGTAGTTGGACTAACATTGTACATTGTCTTGTCGTTCAAAGCAATGTTCGCGCATGAACAACTTCGAGTTGTGGTACACTACTAAGTTTCGCCATCCGCGCCAAGCGAAGTTCTTGATCTCGATCCACTGCTTACACCGCTATCTCTGCCAGAACTCTCGTCCCTACATGCACACTGGCTAACCACGCAAACACGTCCAGACTCCGAGATGGGCCTTTTCCGCCGCCGAAGTGACCTCGGGACATCATCGATCATCATTGTCGGGCTCGGGATCGGGATGCCTCGTTTATCTGGTTGCAGTTGGCCTGCACCTTGACTTTGATTTTCCCCTTGGTCGTCCCGAATCCGAGCTTGATAATTTTCGTTAGCCACTTGGGGATAACGATTACATCTGACTCGGATGCTGGGCTACGCCGGGGCGACCCTGAATCGAAAAACAACATACCCTTGCCTCTCGCAGAGGTTGAAGGACGGGGTTGGCGGGTCTCTTTTACCCAGTTGACGAACTCGACGGTCCCAAATGAGGACCTCACCCAGGTGCGAAGAGGCAAGGACGTTTGGGCCCTGACGATTCGACTTGATTTGAGTACCTTCCGGCCGAAGGGGGTTAGGAAAAGCAGACGATTGTGCATTGGACTTCTTACAGTTGAAAGCACGACGACCTAAGGGGTGTCAGTGAGCGACTCGCATGGTTGAGCTGTCATTCACCCATCACTGGCTCAGTGTGGGGTTCTCGGAAATCCCGAGACCATAACCTTAAGTCGATACCGACGCTAGATACGGTGTGCGGCTTGAATGTATGCCGGTTGATGTCAGTTATCGCACGGTGATGGGAATGCAAGATGTGTTCGATGGAGCTCTTGCCTACCATCACGGGGTTCCATATAAGACTGGCAGTTGGATAAGCAAAGGGTAAGGTAGAAGGGTGGAATATACAGCTTGTCCGAGGATGTAGAGACGATAGGCTCTGCACGAGCTCCATTGTATGCTTGCGACATCTCAAGCTCCTGTACGTACAGCTTACACTTGCACTGAGTGTTACTACACTGATAGGCTGATGTACCATTAAGCTGTTGTCAGGATAAGCTTTGCCCCCTCTTCAAAGCTCGAGTCAGTTCATATACAGCACCCGGCTGAGTCAAGACGGAGATTTCGCCAGTATCTTGGAATAACTCGTCTAGGTACTCTGCCGCTCCCGACATGTTTGCAATCTGCGCACACGCAGCATGGACAGCAAGGAGGCGCGGGTCAGGAGGTGGTATGGCCTTGGCCCCGACCTGGCAAGTTTTGAATGTTATTTGCGACTTCAAGCCATGGCCTATTATCGGGAAGTCTTCAGGGGCAACAGTGGATTTCACATCGTAAGTGTTAGGCAAGAGTTGCTCATCCTTATCCTGTTGGTAAGTTGATTCAAGGCACAGGCAGATAAATTAAGGAATAGACATACCTGAACTGGCACCAACCAGAGTTCAAGGGAGTCAAACATATTGTGGACTTGAGCTGAGGCCATGAAAGCATTCAAGGGACTTTCGATATTATTTTCGTTGCCAAGGATATCGCGAAGCGAAAACCCTGCAAAGCGCTCCAACAGCGCCCCCTCAGGGCTAACCCAATTAGCCTGGAGACGAATGATATTAGTCGAAAGCAACCAGATCAAACAAAGACATTAGATACTTTTTCCCCTGCTGCTTCCGAACCATCTTCGATGTTATCCGACATTGACTGCCTGATAATATGGGCAAGCTGTAGCGTCTCTGTTGCCTTGGGAAGGGATGTAAGATCCCTTCGGACCCTTTTGTAGTAGGCATAGTCCAGAGCGCCGGTAAAGGCACAGTGATACTCATCGCGAGACATGACCTACCAAAATTAGTCACTAGGGTAGATACAATGACAATAGATACAATTACCAATGTCTTCAACTCCTGGAAGTTGATAGTGGGCTTTTCGAGCAGATATGTCATGTTCTTCACAGCTTGCTCAGAAAACAAAGGACTTTCATCGGATGATATAACGGGCGTATGGAATTCAATGGGGTTCCTGACTAGCGGTTCGTTAGAGATCATGAGGACAGAATGAATGCAAGTACGCACATGCGCGGATCAGACCATCAATATACATATCGGCGAGATTCTTCAGGGCTAAGTCGTTGTGGCATGCAAGAACATCCCATGTCAACGTATTGCGGCCGCTGTCGCATGGAGCGAAAATCAACGCGTACCCCAGAACGCGCGCGGCAAGACATGGAGGCATGGCGTGCACTCTTTGGGATGGGTCGGACCATTCTGCACGTTTCTCTAAATCGAGGCACCTGTCATACGCTGCCCCATTCTTTGATCCTAGGTATTTGTTCGGAGGCAGAGGACTCGGAATGCAAGATTTTATATCGGGTGGCATGGTTGATAGGAATCGTGCTTCAAGCCACACCTTTAGGGGGACAGAAGGTTGATCAACGTTTCAACCACATTGACTCGGATGACGTTAATACCGGTCCGGATTGTGGCGTGGGTACTTCAGCCGGATCACCGCCGATATATAATTCTTACTCTCTGGCACTTACCACCGAACCAATTTTCCAGTGTATGCATTCCCGTCCAGGTTCATCGCTGATGACATAGTAAGTAAACTATATTGGTTCCTCATATACATAGGTCAATCCTATGTACTTCGCAAACCCAATCACAACACGAGCATCAAGACGATTCGACGGTCTAGTACGCGACGAGCCCTGGTATCCTCAACATTGAATTTCGTCCATATCGCTGAGTACTATAGATCCTAGATCTGAAAATGCCTTATGCCCTTGCGAAGGATTCGTCTACTCTGGCTAGTTCCCAGCGTACTGCAGCATCGGAACTTGAACAACGAAATGTTAGTAGTTACTTGCAAGAATGATACTGGTCCTGACGAGAGCATTCGCCGGCTCGAACCGTGCCCATCCCATCCCGTCTCCCAGAGCGCAGGTTTACGTGACCTCACATTCAGACTCAGAGGGGCGCCAGACGGAAGCATGGCCCAAGAGCTTCTCCCACATGCACGAATGCAACTCTGGACAAAAACTCGAGGCCCATCAAAATCGTCGAACGCGCGCGGCAAGAGCAGAAATGAAATATTTTCAACATTTTCAACATGTAATACCGTAGGTCTCATGTTGACAGATATGTGAGATTGGAAGCTAGGCTCAAGCGGAATGGGTCCGATAACGCTTTCACTACGCCAAGGCAACCGAAGCAGACGCGGGCGAATGAACGAACGAAGCGCTCCCCAAACCTGAACTCGACCCACTACAACGACATCCACACCCAGTTCCACACGTATCAGACCGTTGATCCTGCCAGCACTTGACGTGCGTCACATGCAAACACTGTCCACAGCTCCGTGCGAGACCTATGAACGTCATCAGAGGTTATTCAACCACAGCGACATCGAAAAACAACTCACCTTTGACCGGAAGTCTGCACACCGAACATCGCGGACTCATCTGGTAATGACCACACAACGAACAAGCGTCGTTGTCGGACCATTGACCGTGACCACACTTGCCACGCGCCAGTTGAATATCTGCGCATGCGTTAGCGTCGTCTACGGGGACATCAAGAAATGACGAGCAGCACCAAATTTCATGTCGAGATTCTGAGGCGGGGGGGCCCTGATGAAGGTCGACGTCTTGACCGTGTTCAACAGTTCGACTCGCTTGTTCAGCAATTCCCAGCGGAACAGCATGTCCGCGTACGCCAGTATGTGACACGCCAGTTGGGATAGTAGTTCGGGCGCCAGCCTCGCTCTACATGTACACGTTCAGTGGGGAAAAAATATAGGCAGCGGGCACATACCCTTGGGCGAACTGCTGAGATTCCTCCTCGAGGACGATCAGCTTCTTTTCTTGTATAATTTGCCTCGCATTAGCAGCCTGCGAACGTTCCGGTCGTCTCCCATTACTCGTTATCGGAAAGGGTGTCTGTCGATTCGATACCATCTGCGTTTCGGACCAGGACTTGGATATAGGTGATACGCTCGGCGCCTGGTCTCTCATGCGCAAATGCCGCGGTGCATCGATGTTGGGTAGACGAAGGATAGGTTCAGGGTGAGGAATTGAAATAGAGATCTTGCCAGGCAGCGTATCGAGAGGGGTCGAAATCGATTCGTGGACGCCTGACATGAATTGACGAACACTGCCAGTATTGAACAGACTCGACCATGACCCTCGGGAGGAATTGGATAGAGAGAGCGAAGTTGCGACGGCATAACTGGCGGTGGTCGGAGACGTGGAGGGAAGTCGTGGCCAAACAGGAGACATGATAGCTGCTCGGGGATCCTTGGACTTTGCAAAACTAAAGTAGTCGCCCTCGTTCTTTGATACAATCGGAGAAGTGTCTTTGGTGGATGGAGAGAGTGAGGTGTCTGTGACTCGATACGGTTGGAGCGAGATTGCAACCGAGAACTAAGCCCACTCACGTTGTTCCGTTGGTAATACGTAGGCTTTGAGAAGCACTACAGCCAACATGGCGAGCATTTGCACATCATGAGTCGCACAAAATTCTCCGTGCCTACACAACCTAGTGAGCTGTGTCCGTATGCAGATTCAAAATGCACCGACATTTGATGAACAAGGCGATGAGCAACTGCTCCAAACAGATTGGTCGACGCCGCATGAGCAGGGAATAGGCTCTGGAGAGTTCTGAACATCCTCTCATGTGCAAATTGCCCATGCGCCCTAGCAACGTTCGCGTTGAACTGGCAAAATTCCTCCAGCGTACCCGCTTGGAAGATGTACGCCTCGGCAACCTTTCGCCGTGCAAGTGAAATATCGGTCGATACCTTGATGAACACGGTGCTCCGTCGTGAGGGAATCATGGCACCCTGATCGTTTGCGACCGCGTTGTCCTTTGTTTCGAAAGCAAAGTCCCGCTGCGCTCGTTGCTGGGAGAAAGTGAGAAGATTGGTCATGATACGCAGCGTGTTTTCATTGTCTCCCGTCCTTCGAGAGTCCACTTCTGGATGCTGATCTGTGGCCGCGAGTCCCAGGCGACGAACAGCATCAGATAACAATGCAGGAGATTGAAATAATCGCGAGGAATGGGGTGAACGTGTAGAGGCTGGGGAACCAGGCAGTTCATTCCCTCCACCGACCTGATGAAGACGGACAATCCGAGGCGGTGCTCTGAAGAAACAGATCAATTCCCCTGTCCAAGAGGCGCTCTGTCAATACGTAGTATACGGGACGAGATGGCATGTTTTACCATTCGGGCCAAAAACACCTTGCGAAGTCCTCGGTTCGGCTAAATTCTTGCTGTTTCTCAATAGTGAGACGGTGAAATCCCTAGACTTTCTCGCAGTCGGAACCTCGTCTTCTTCCGAAGATGAATCCGACCCCATGTCCACCGGAATGCCCACCTGTTCGTTTTCGTCCGCAAACAACAAAAATCTAAGGCAGGCTTCGAGACATGGTCGACGACGCTCTCTGATGGTTTTGAGACGTCTAAGCATGAAGGCCCGATTTTGCATAGATATCAACGGACTGCGCTCGAGATCGATTTCGGGTGTTCCTTCGGGATGAGGTGCATTGGGGTAACTTTTCGGAAATCGAAAGGAAATGCGTATGAAAACAGACGATGACTCTCCCCAAGGACCATGCAGACCCAATGTACAAGTGCGCTTCTTTGCGAGATCGTGCTGACATGGATAAGTAAGTATGGTTGGACCACACAAAAAAAGAAACTCACTTTCTCCAGTCGAACCTTGGAAGTGGAAAGTTTCGTGAGTACCGACGTGACTCTAAAACTCGGTCTCAGCGCTGACTCGTAACCAAAAACATTTCTCACTCGGCAGGCAAGCTCTTGGCTCCTTCATTCTCTTTCCCTTCCCTAAGTCGACTTTCACTTCTCTTCCTCTTGTGCCCATGAGCTGCCGCAGTCTCGCCATCCACCCCAAGCGAAGTTCTTGATCTCGATCCACTACTCACACCGCTATCTCTGCCAGAACTCTCGTCCCTGCTTCCCCCAACGCGCACACTGGCTAACCACGTGAACGCATCCATACCCACTCTTGGGCCTTTTCCACCGCCGACGTGACCTCGGGACATCGTCATTGTCGAGTTCGGGATCGGGATGCCTCTTTTATCTGGTTGCAGTTGGCCAGCACCTAGACTTTGATTTTCACCTTGGTCGTCCCGAATCCGAGCTTGATAATTTTCGTTAGCCACTTGGGGATAACGATAGTGCATCTGATGCTGGGCTGCGGACGACCCTGAATCGAAAAACAACATTCCCTTTCCTCTCGCAGCACTCCCGTGATGAGGTTGAAGGACGGGGTTGGCGGGTCTCTTTACGCTTGGTATGGGTGCAGGGCCGGCACGTACTTCTGCTAATATGCTTCGTGAACCGACTGGGGCAGACAGAGCTGGAACCGACTCTGATCCTTCTGGAACATGTCGGAATGACTGGTGCGCTCTTCCAAGATCACTGAATAAGCGACTGTGAGGTACTTTGGAGGATTCGAGGGTACATCCCGTTTTCTAGTTTGGAAACTGGTAAGTGATGTGATCTCCGGGGGCTCAAGACACTTGCCTCCATAGTCTCCGAATCCACAGGCCAAAACCTCAAAGTGCGATCTTTCGACCATGTAATTAGCTGGTACTCTGCACCATCTGCAAGAGGCATCAATGCAAGCTTCCAGAAGGTGAGCAAATACGCACCCATGCCTCCCTTTCTCCAGACGAATTCTTTGACTACGTCCGTGTGTCCCTCGAGTATCTCCACTGGCACGATATCGTTACCAGTCACCCACATTTCAAGGGCTGTGTCGCCTCTTTGGGGTAGACTCAATATACCGCTCCCAAATGGTAAGTCGCGTGCCCTCCAGACGGGATAGCGGGTCATGATCGTCGTCAGTGGCTGAGGTAATTGTCTTGAGATTTTTTGAGCGAAAGAATCGGTTTGATGAAAGGCAGGTGCTGATGTGTCCTTTACATTCCAGACCTTGATCGTCTTGTCTAGGGAACATGTGACGATATCGTGCACCCGGGTATGGGCCCAGTCGATGCCGTATATCTTTGCATTATGAGCGCGAATGCGACCAGTAGGAAGGGATCCTTTCTGCGTGTCGAAGGTCAGGTAGTAAAACCGGAGAGGAAGTCAGTTGACGAACTCGACGGTCCCAAATGAGGACCTCGTCCAGGTGCGACGAGGCAAGGACGTTCGGGTCCTGACGATTCCACTTGATTTGAGTACCTCCGGCTGAAAGGGGGTTAGGAAAAGCAGACGATTGTATATTAGGCTTCTTACAGTTGAAAGCACAAAGACCTAAGAGATGTCAGCGAGCGACTCGTATGGTTGAACTGTCACTCACCCATCACTGGCTTGCGGGTTTCTCGGAGGTCCCAAGACCACAACCACGAGTCGATACCAACGCTAGATACAATGTCCGGCTCGGATGTATGCCAGTTGATGTCGGTTATCGCACGGTAATGGGAATGCAAGATGTGTTCGATGGAGCTCTTGCCTACCATCATGAGGTTCCATATAAGACTGGGAGATGGATATAAGCGACGGGTAAGGTAGAGGGATGGAACATACAGTTTTTCCGAGGAGGTAGAAACAATGTACTCTGCACGAGCCCGATGAGGATTCCATTGTACGTCTGCGACGTCCCAAGTGCCACCTTGAGGGAGGAAGCGCGGAATTTCGAGAGGAGCTTCGAGGTCGATAATGAACAGTCCGCGCCGGCTGTAGACTAGTCAGGGAAGGAACTTGGGGAATGTCGTCTGCTTACGCTGCGAGAACGATATCACGACTGGTTGGGCTAATGCTCATCTACGGACGTGGGTCAGACACGGTTAACTATTATGTTGGGGTTGATTCACGTTGCCAACAGCATCTCCGACCAGGTCTTTCATGTCGATCTGCAAACTCCTTTTGAAGTTTCCCCCGCCATCTGGTGAGGTGGAGGAGGGCTGCGAGCGCTGGCTGGTTGATGCGGCAAAGTGGAGTGCTGGTACGTCACGATACGATGCGATGGTGTCTTGTGTGACATCGTAGAGCGGTGGTGCCCAGGATGGACGGCGAGCGGAGAGAAGACTTAGACTTGGACCTTCTCTGTCTTGTGTTACTTCGTTCGCGATTCGAATGCGCGCAGACGGCGGAGGCACGTTGAATGTCATTTCAGTGTTTGCTTATATTATTATGGCGTATCTACTTAGATCTACTCTTCGACGTCTCAGTACCATGTCACTCCCTTCTCTCCCACTCGTACCCGGAACGGACCCTTCTTCTTGCATATTAGATGCCTTCCGGACGGCCATCGCAAAACGCATATCTGATCGCTTACCACAGCTCACGATCGATCAAGCTTACTCTGGCGTCGATTACGGAAAGAAGGGCGTCGACTTTACAGTCGCCCTTCCCCGATTCCGTCTCCCCGGAAAACCTGACGAACTCGCAAAGACCGTTCTAGCCGACGTACGTTTCCTTCTTCCGACCACCGTTTCCTACCTGTTGATTTTCTCCTAGTTTCAACCAGACGATTTCATTGCATCCATAACACACGACAAACAATTCCTCCATTTCCAGCTCAACAACGCGAGCCTCATTCGACAAGTCCTCGACCAAATACATACCCTCACCCACGAAAGTCCTTCCGGAAAACCGTCCTATGGAGCAAATACCATCGGTGCAGGAAAACAACTCGTCATCGAGTACTCGTCTCCCAATATCGCAAAATCATTTCACGTCGGTCACCTTCGGAGTACCATCATCGGTGCATTCCTCGCAAATCTCTACAAAACGTGCGGTTGGCAAGTCGAATCTATAAATTACCTCGGAGACTGGGGTACACAGGTAAACGCTTACATTCTCTGGACGAATTCTAATCTAATGCGCAGCCAGTTCGGCATGATCGCCTCTGGATTCGAAAAATACGGTTCCAAAGAGGAGCTGTCCAAGGACGCAATAAAACACTTGTATGACGTCTACATCAAAGTGAACAAAGAGGCCGAGGCAGACCCAGAGGTCAAAGCAGAAGCTGCGCGCATGTTCAAACGAATGGAAGACGGCGACGAAAGCATCCTCGCCAACTGGCGAGAATGGCGAAAAATGAGCATCGACAAGTACATCGAAGAATACGATCGATTGAACGTCTCCTTTGATCGGTACACGGGCGAGAGCGAAGTCGGAAAGGAGTGGATGGATAAAGCAATCAACCGTCTTGATGAACTTGGACTAATCAGCGATGCGAACGGAGCCAAGCTCGTCGATCTGGAAAAGTGGAAGCTAGGCAAGGCCGTACTCCGGAAAGCGGGTTCGTTTCAGCTTAAATACCGTCCGGAGACCACCTGACCTCTCAATACGTAGACGGCACCTCGATATATCTCACTCGAGACATTGCCGGCGCGATCGAACGATGGGAAAAGTATAACTTTGACAAGATGATCTACGTCGTCGCGTCCCAACAGGATCTACACTTGGCTCAGTTTTTCCAGATACTGAAGCTAATGGACTTTTCCTGGGCTACTCGTCTGGAACATGTCAACTACGGTATGGTGCTTGGCATGAGCACTCGCAAGGGTACCGCGGTCTTCTTGGACCAGATAATCAAGGAAGCAGCCTCCGTGATGCACGAGCAGATGAAGCGGAATGAAGAAAAATACAATTCGATAGAAAATCCAGAGTACGTTAGCCAGGAAGTCGGTATAACCGGCATCAAAATCCAAGACATGGCTGCCAAGCGGTATAGCTTTCGGACGGTGGATGATTGTACAGACTAACGTTTCCCCGACAGGATTAACAACTATACCTTTAATTGGGACCGCATGCTGTCGTTCGAGGGTGACACCGGACCCTACCTACAATATGCTCACGTTCGACTTACATCGATGGAACGCAAAAACCCAGAACTCCTTCCTCTCCCGCCACCTTCCCAAATTGACACTTCGTCGCTGGCCGAATCTGGACACGCACGGGACCTTGCGATCCTCCTTGGATCCTATCCAGATGTCGTCAAGACTGCACTCAAGACACACGAACCGAGCGGTGTGGTCACGTTTGCGTTCCGTTTAGCGCACGCGATCTCGAGCGCTTGGGAGACGCTGGTAGTTAAAGGCGAATCTGATCTGGAGAAGGCGAGGGCAAAGCTCTGGCTGTATATATGTGCGCGGGATGTGTTGGGGGCAGCGATGCGGCTGCTGAGCATACGGCCTTTGGAGAGGATGTAGACTAGCGTAGACTAACGGCGCCATTCCTGTATGAAAAACAGACATGCATTCTTTCGGAGTCGCAGTGGATGCAGGTGATATCCCGAACTTTGATCAATTTGATAAATATATTCACGACGACTAAACTTGACAACCTGCCGACAGACATAAGATCAATGGATGAAACATACAATTAGACAGCATTCGATCGAGCATACAATCCCAGTACTACCCACTCCAAATATTTTATTGATTTCTAACGCCTCCGAGTCATTCCCTCCCCCGTACCCAAGTCCACGTTCTATAAAAAATGAGTAACAGATCAATCGCACGAATCGATGAGAAGCTCACCTATGGATTGCCTTCTTTCACACAAGCCCCAGCCCCCGGACGGCAATCCTCGCAACTCGATCCCTTCATAGCTTCCATGAACTTCGCGCTATCATTCACCATCTTGATTCCCGGGCTCACTTCCTCCATCCCCTCGAGCGCATTCGGCATCAGAGACACCATTGCATTGATCCCAAGTCGTCGGATCGGACGACCCGCAGCCCTGCGTTGCGCCAGCGCATAGTAGAGAACCGTCAGGTAACTCTCGTGTAAACTCGGATTGCCTCCACATCTCCTAGCACGAGGAATTGTGACACCTTGGATATACAGCTCCTCCAGCGACGGTGCAAATATCTGGCTGGTAGTATGTGGGTCGACAGGTCCGCCGATATGCACATTCGCTTGGACAAAAGGGCGAGGCGGGAGCGAAATCAGACTAAGCACATCCGTGAGTACAAGACCAGCGAACGCGATGTACCGCAACTTTGGGAGATGCCAAAAGACGTTGGACCAGAGTGCCGGCGGGAGGCGACGGCATTCGAGGAGGAGATTTTCCAAAGATGCCAGTGGAACGCTGCAACAGATACCGAACAACATTTTTTTCCAATCCTCCGTCTTTGGTTGCCATTCAACATCGATTTTGAGGGGAATATCACAACCGCAATCGTCGAAGAGTGACGAGCAACATTTGGGGTGGTCGCATTCATTTTGAGATGCGCTGAAGAAGGTAGATACGCGCAGTCCAGAGCTGTTCATGCGAAGAGTGCGGATAGGCGCGAAGGAAGTCTGGAACCGCTGGGAAAGAAACGCGTTAAACGCCGGGAAATTGTTTTTGTTTGGGTAGGTTTCCAAACGAATCCGGAACCTCAACCGTGTCGTCGCTGGAATATCCATGTAGGAGAGCAAGGCGACGATTCTGGAAAAGGGTGCGGACAGAGAAAACTGCTCAAGACGGGGTAATTGTACCCATTCACAGGCACTTTCCAGGGAAGCTGAGTGATAGCCTCGAAAACCACCACGAATAGCATCTTCGAGGTGAAGCTGAACGAGGTCAGGCATATTGCCGAGTAAGATCGTGAGTTCTTCGATGGTTGGTCGAACCTTCCAGTGCAAGCCCCGCAGCCGGAGGACCGTCAGCCCACCGAGTGTGGGTGGGCACCATGAGAGAGGGTATCCTTCAAGACTAAATTCACGGAGGGCAGGGGTGTCTTCGTTAAATAAGGGGCTAGATCCGTTGGGGTCGACAGCCTCAGAGCCTTCGTCGTCGTCCAACGCCACTTCATGGTCCACGCCCTTCGGCTCCATCCAATATGAGGTATAGGGAAAGATGGAGCAACGGATCTCTAGAGTGGATAAAAGAGGAATAGACCGCGGTGACAGTAATGGCACGATGCATTCCGCAAAGTAGGTATAAAGGTAGAGGTGGAATTCCCGGAAACGTTCTGCATGAGGGAGTACCTGTTCCAAGAAATCGAGTGCCCTCATTTTATCATTGAAGGGTGACATGTGTACGCGCACCCGCAAGGGTAGTCCCCTTGACCTGGCTAACAGCTCCTTGGTCCATGAGGGGCACGCTACAAACATGTAGCTCCAGAGAGTCGGATAGCCCAACGCAACGAAACGCCAACACCTGCACACATGTGACACGGCGACCCACTCAGGTACACCGATGTCACAGTCCATTCCGTAGTAGGAATCGAGAGCGCAATAGAGGAATATGGATGGAAGAAGCTCCAGAGGCAGGCGTAAAACAGGTGCGACTGTATTTTGGATTGAGACCGAAGTCAGAGACGCTGGAGATGTATTGTCGTAGATGCGCCCCCGGCGTACGGTCGTCATCATTGAGTAAGAATGCGGCAGAGTGAGAGGGGACAAGAGGGAATAATCTGAACAGGTCTGAACTGGATCGTACGCACTTTAAATACCGTTGTGGACTCGTGGTGACCCACAGTGGTCAAAGTTGAGGACTCTTTTATTGTTCTGATTACCATCTCCGCCGATAGCTGGTCCACACACCCACATATAGCGGGGCATTGGCTTTGACAACATTCCTGGAAACACACTGGCCAGCTGGACCATTGAACAATGTTAATCCTTTCACGTGTTTATTACAGCCCGACAGTTTGTTTTAGCATATGAGGTACGGAAGAGGTTCCAAGAACAACGCACAACAACATCGCAATGCCAACTTGCGTGATCAGAACCAGACATCTATTGAAATACATGCAAGGTCAAGTTTTCCAAGGTCTTGTCGACGGACTCAAGTCTCGTAGTCAAGTTTAGTTGACGCTACAGTGTCAGTGTGTCCATGGAGTTGCGCTTTGAACATCAGTTACGGAATGAAAAATATCGTCGCTAAGTCGCCATGATCAGGCCTTTGACAACATGGTATGGTCAACAAGCCAGCTTTCCATGATACCGAGATGGAAGCAGTGTACGGGCCTTGGCAATTTGAAATTGGATAATTTGGATTCTCCCGACAAGGAAACCTAATTTGGTAAACATCGGTGTGGGACTCCGGACACCTCCGGCCCAGACAAGTGCCAAGTGCCATATATTGAAGCTTGCAAGATACATTGCAAAAAGGTTAATGCCGCAAAGTCAACAATGCCTTTGTACCATTTCCATGTCAGACTCAGCAGTGACATGCACGACAGCCAGCGAACAAAACATGAACATGCCGAACATAACGTGGCCTGGTCAGGTGCATCATGGAGCGCAACCGTGACTCGGACAAACTTGGTATTTGTCTGGGCAATTTATTCACTAAACACTATTTACTAGGTTCGTTATCCTCAAGGAGTGCGTAACTTGAGTAATGTAATTTCGGAAGACGTCGAGACCGATGCGCGATAGGTCAGTCACCTTACCAAGTCAAGTTAGTAAATTATGTGCACCTTCATCGTCACTTTCTTTGATTCCGCGAGCTCAGCCTCACTGCAGAAATCTTCCGTCACCCACGTGGGTTACTCTTCCCTCGTGATGCCAGTCACGCCGGGACGTCCGGAAGCTCCTCGACTCGGAGCAGTTTCAACGGTTTCTGAATTGTCGTCGTCGTTCGCCCGTCGGTCGCATGGCGTTCGGTAGTATACAGTAAAACTTCCAGTGCAGAATCTTGATGGACTCATGGACGTTTTACGTTCGTCATGCGACTAGTGCGTTTTATCGATCCGGAATGTTGCCATGAGACATTTACTATATGCGACAAACACGATCCCTGCGGGTAACATCATGTCTAGCCTGGGCCTGTGTCGTTGTATATTCGCTACTAGTATCGAACGTGTTGCTGGTTGTGCAGATGACTAGTTTACTAAGAATTATCATGACGACCAATCATCGACGCACTGCGAGTGGTAATTATCTGCCAACGGGTGGTGCCGAGGAAGGAGAGGGGAGGCGTCGTTTATTGATTCGGAACTCGGTTTCGACGAGAACACGCCGGTTGCTGGAGGTGGGTATGGGGAAAGCAAGGTACGGGGCGGCGGCGGGACGCGTCTAAGGCACGAGTACTAGAGTCGATTAGCTCCGAGTCAGAGTCCTACCTCTTTGGATGTCGCTCCGTGTGCTACGAGGATAGGATGGCAGTAGGCTGAGAATGGGCGGGCTGAGAGAGTGGTCGGGCGAAACGCAAAGCGCTCTCCGGCCCAGGACGGGAGCCCGAGTTGCCGGGTATGGTGAGCTGCTCCCCAAGACATAGGAGTGAGTCCGAGTGACCGACGACG
>JBBPOK010000366.1:0-30794 GCA_038091415.1 Leccinum variicolor
GCGAGGATGGCGAGAGTGATACAGTAGAGCAATGGTGCCGGTGAGCAAAGGCGAGTGGGTGCAAGCTAATTCCCACGCCCTTGTCACGCATCACGCATGTGACCCTCATTTCCTGAGGCTGCTCACCATTGTCTCCTCCGGGTTCCCGGGTCCTCCCTCCACCCTCGCCCTGATATCTACATAAATTTGATTGAGTCCTACACAATGTAACAATGTAACAACAAATTGTGCTGACTTGAACTCAAAATCGCGTGCATGAACCGTTAAATCGCGCACACGATGTCCCAAAAAGTCGCGCCCACTATTACAAAATCGCGCGGATTTATTTGGGGTTTGGGACGCCATACTACATAAACGGGGTACGCCGCTGCGCCAGCACATCACGCGGGGGATATGTATTGACTACACCCTTTTAGTGGGCATGCGCCCAGTGCAAGGGTGCAGGAAGCACGGAAACGTCCGGGAGTACGGCGTAAGTCGTCGAGTGGTTCCACCGTCGCACCACCAGAGAAGATACGCTACTCCCACGAGCGAGATGTCGCCCAGACTCAGGCCGAGTTACCAAAACCGGGTGTCTTCAGGCGGCAGCTCCCGCAGCATCCGGAACATGACCACGTTGGAGGTCAGGCTCGAGAACTAGGGTGCGTATAGGTCAGCACAGCACTGTGACGATCAAAGTGACCAAGATGACGTACGCCATTCCCGATAAACACCTGCGCACGCTGACCGACAAGCATGTCCATCGCTTGTGCCACCGGCTTTGCCTCCCAGCGAAGTCGCAGATCCCGGCTGCTCGTAACCGAATCCCATCTCTTTATACGCCCGAGTGCCTCCTTCAGGTCGTCCACAAACGCCTTGTCCCCATTCGTCATGACGTAGACCCTCTTGAGCTCCTTCGTCCCGCCATATATACTCTTCTGGTTAATAAGCACCTCGCGTACTTTCTTCACGATCTGCTCGATTGTCGGGAAGCATCGCTCAAGATAGAGCTGTGTGTTCGCCTCGGTCGTATACCCCGCTCCCCCATCAGGAGGAGGATGAAATTTATCCGGCAAGGCTGCGAATTTGTTGAACCCGTTGTAACCCGAGGACCAATTCGCAAGGTGTGAGCAATGGTCGGAGAAATCACCTCTTCGAATGTGTAACACGAGGAGGCCTGGGATCGGGTCTATCTTTGTTGCTGGTAATATAGGAACAACGTTGTGGAGCTCCTTCGAGGTCGGAGACGATGATGGCTGCAAATAAGATGGGAGGGATTGGAAAGACTTGCTGCTAGCCCCAAAAAGGTGTGCATTACGGGCAAATGCCTCCAAAATGAGCGGAGACCATGAGAAATCACGCAGCAACGGTGACTTGGTAAGCCGGGGCCACATCGACAGGACACGCTGTGATCCGAATAGCCTGAGGAAGGGGTATCCAGTCAGCTTGTCGTAAGAGCGACATCACCGCGTCCAAAGACGCACCATATCTCAAACAGCTGAGGTGAATCTAACTGGATTTCGACACAAGGGTCATTGATAGTATTGAGCTTCTCGACCCACATGTCGAATATCTGCGATGCAGGAATATTGTCGTCATATCTGATGTACCCGCTCACGACCGCATCGCTGTCCAAGACGGTCGGATTCGGACATACTCGTTTGAAGTAGTCCTTGTGAACGGCTCGAGGTGATGGATCCCCGGGACGAAATGCGGAGCCAATTATAGGACCTATGGCCCGCGGTCGAAGCATCAGCACTGATACAAAGGAAGATGAGAGAGGGCACACCACGCACCGCTGATGATCGCTGAAAGGGGTATCCGGGCAGGAATTAGCTTGCCATTGAACTCCGCGTATTCTGGACCATCGCGTGCCCATGTATAGTTGTCGAAGACGAAACTATAGAAAAACAATGGAGCGTGATGGTGGTCGTGGGTTGATGGCGACTCACGCTCGATTCGTCTCGTGTGCCAGCATCGCGTTGAATATGAGTTCCTGCATGACGTTTCCCCATCCTGATGCTGACGAGCCGCGGGTCCCATGGATCAGAGAAGAATACGATGCAAGATGCAAGAAACGACGCTCACCGGAGACATGATTAGGTACCCAGAAAAACTTGGCATCTCGTCCCTCTGGGAAAGGCAATGAGAGGTCGTGCTGCGGCAGGCGTCGCTCGTAGTCGTGATAAGCTTCATAGAGTGGTGGGAGAGAGTGGTCTACGTAGCCGTCGTCGCCCGGCAATGACAAGCCAAAGTAGCGATGGAAGCGGTAGAGGAACAAACAGAGGAACGCTACGAATGACAAGGTGAAAAAGAAGATGAGCCGAGTACACCGCCTAGGGAAGTAACGCGACCCGTGTCTCGCGTCAGTCGCTTTCAATGGGAGGATGTGGAGAGAGTCCGGTGTCCGAAGAAAACGTCGTTGACTCGGTGCAAACGTCATTACCATCAACGAGCGGACGAGTTAGAAACACACAACTCTCCAAAATCACACGAACCAGTTCGTTGGTTTGTCAGAAAAGGAAAATAAATTGACACTCCACAACACTCCAGCTCGGTAGATCTACTGCGTTGGTTTAACAGTCACTTCAATAAGCAGCTAACTATATTCATACATGTACGCTATTCCTTGCCAGGTCGTTGCGTCCCGCGTTCAAACGCCTCGTGAGAATCACCAAGCCTATCACCATTAGTGCGCTCGTCCTACGGCGCAGTCTCCCCCTGGAACACCTAGCAACGGTGCTTCTAAGAAGAACCCCCCTCCCCTTGCACCTTCCTGTTCCTCGGTCCCCGGCGGCGGTCAGGTAACGTTACGACGCTTGAGAAAAAAAAGAAAAACCCGCAGTTCGAACAATGGGCGCACTAATAATAACATCGGCGGAATCGTAGGTGCTCGTGCTTCCGCTTCGCACTGCGCAGCAATGCCACCGCCGGCGACGACGCGTGTGAACGCAGTTGGCAAACAAACGCGTCCGTGTCACGTCAAGTCGTATCAGTCCTGACATGTCCTAATTCCTATCGTGTCGTATCATCCGGGCCATACCATATCCGATGACGCACATTCCAACCGAACGCCTCGTGACCATGACGATCCATTAACGCATTCCCCACCTTCACCTCGCCCTAGGCTTCGGACACGACCTTGGCGATTTTCAACTTGGCAGGGCATTTCGCTTCGGACTAGAGACGAATCCGCTCAATACCCGACGTTCACCACCACGATATCTTTCACAGTGATTCAACCACTGTTCGCCCCGGCCAACCTAGCCAACCGGTCACCCGATCACAGACAATTCCATAGCTGCGGCCGAGCGATATGAATACGTTCGTGGGTGTGAAAGAGAAGGGAAAAATACATATTAAAAGATTCTGCGTGCTCCACAGGTGAGGCCTTGTCAGCGTGTTTTTTTTCGAGCTCGTTTTAACCAAATCGCGTCGACTTCTTTCTTGATCTGATGGATCTACATATAATTGCAACAACACAAGGCCCATCCGTCTTGGCGAGGGGTGAATGAATAAATAACATGATTTTATATAAATGGAAAATCATGATCAGCAAGGCCAAAAAAAAATACGGGCTGTCGGACAGGTGAGCATCGTGGGACTCCCAGGTTTACACTAATAACGTCGTCCGGTTCGTGTCAGTACGCCATGCCATGTCATACTTACATACTTTCTAGCACTGCCAGGAATGCGGCTACGTTTGACTCATCAATCCGACCAGTCAAACCCACCTCGTCCGCAAACTTTCCCCAACGAGTCTTCTTCTCATATGATCCTGTCAGGGTCGTCTCGATCATCATTTTTCCCTATAGGTTGAACCTCGCGCGCACGTTTTTAAACACGAACCATATCTAGTCAATCAAGACAAGACAGGACAGAACGCGACAATCGCCGACCAATCTGAACAAAAGGAGAAAAAACGAAGGAGGAAAAAAAAAAAGTATACATACGCAATTGCAAAACGTTTCATTCATTTCGACCCAGGGGTTGGGCATGGATGGATACACATACACATATGTTTATCTCCATAGTAGTCGTCACGCGCGTACGTTCATTGCGTTTTATGAAGGCACCTACCCACCCCCCTCCCTTCTACCCCCTCCTCAGCTTCCGATACTATACAAAGTAAGTACGTCCCTACGAGCCCGTCGTGTGAACGCACCCCCGGAGGATATCCGATAGTGGCGTACGCTGAAACGAGGCCAACTTGCGACACTCAAGGAGAGAATGCCCCCTCCACCGCCCGTTGTATCGGGTCCCCGTTCACAGGGCCAAATACCATACGATGTACACGCAGCGGACTAGCCTGCAAGCAAGCGCTTCCTCCAGATTCACCATGACGCAATAATGATGTGCACGTACATGCACACACAACTTCCGAGTCAAGTCGAAACGTGCCAAATTCCCATCGAATTATATGTATTGTGGAGATACCGATGATCATCGATCATCCAGGGATGACGCTGCGCGGACCAAGAATAACCATGTATAGTGTACTTGGGCTACATACGTTGCAGGGTTGTGTGGTACGAGAGAGATCGATCAAACAGAAATCCTGTGCTCCGTCCTCATGCACCCAAAGTTTACTCTATAATTCCCTATCCAAGCCCATCATATCATCATCGCCGCCCACCTGATCGTATCCAATCCCGTGCCCACCGCCTTTTTATTCGCCGGCTCTCTCAGGCGTAATTAGACACGACGGACTCCCAGGCTTGCACGATTCGAAACTACACGCGTGTGAGCATATGGCTCAACCAGTCGCCCGTTCTTGTCACGAAAAAGGGAAAAGGGAGCGCAACCTTCAAATGAAACCTTGATTCCGTTTCTGGGGGAGGCACATGATTGGATCATGTTTGCGCTTGGCCTCACGTCTGCCTCCACAACACACCATTTCCTGGTGCCACAGATCAGTGCATTGTGGACAAGTGGTACAAGTTTAGCTACAATGGTTCGCAGTGGGTAAAAACGACGTGCGGTACCGCGCCTAAATATGGCCGTCGGGGAAATCGTCGGGGGTGATCTAAAAGAAAAACAAGCGAGAAAGGGAACCAAGACGGCGGCGGCGCATCCGGCAAAGGAACTTGGCGAGTAGCGATGCGTCATCGGCCCGGGTGCACGACAACCAACGAAGATGCACAAACGCACCATTTGACGACGACGATGACAACCGTTTTGTCGTACCCCCCGTCCGTGTTGCCCAGCCAGCCAGAGTTTCGTGAGAGCTAGTCGATGGATGTGTGGGTCTACGAGTGAACGGTCGTCAGCGAGCTCGCTCCCTCGAGCGTGGCTGCCCAGTTGCTCGGGACCGCGGTCCTCTGGTATGCTCGCAGACACGGGACACCACGCCCACCCCTGAAACAAGGAAAACAGAGCGAGAGAGCGATGGAAGGTGAGACGACGACAGAGAACGTTCCCGCCTCTCACGCCCCGAGGTATCCACGCCCGTCGCTCTCTCTAGTACGCTGCCCACCAGGGTCCGCAATCTACCTCGCGAGTTGCACGCGATCTCGCAGCGTCTGAGAACCCGAGTGCCACTGCTTGGGAGCGGGGAGAAAGTGACGACATTCAGCGTGCGATGGGACTGGAGACGTTTGTAAGGGAAGGACGACGACGAGAAACCCCGGGAACGTTTTCGTTGGTCGGATACATGTGACACGAGAGTGGAGGGAGAGAGCAAGGCGCGGCATTCCCACCGACGCCCGTTAGTTCGCGTCCGCGCCTGTCAAGGAACGCCATCACTAACGTATATCCTCGAGGCCTCGCAACACTCGAATCAGATTCCCAGAACCAAAGGTTCTAGCAGGAACATTGGCAAATTGAAGAAGGCCCTGGTCCAAGGGAAATTCGGTGGATAAAATAAGCAAAACCGCCAAATTGCGTACAGCAGACGTGTTCTAAAGTTGCAATAGACAATAGTAAGGGTGATACATGGTAATATGGGGGTGGTAGAAGAGAAGAACAAGGTCCCGACCTCGGACTGAGCGCTCGATCCTGGCCGAGGCGGGGCCAGGGCCTCTGAGAATTCGCATCTGTTCTTTTCGTATTGACGCCGTCGTGTGTGTCGACGCGAGATGATTCGAAAGCTACCCTGTTCTTTCCCCCGGGCCATGATGCTGGTGTGTACGTCCGTCCGCACAGCACGGCGACAAACCTCGTCTACTTGCAGCGGCACGGCACGGCGCGGTCATGAGTGCGCATTGTGCACGCACATATGCCAAGCGATGGTTCTAGCCTCCATGACTCCGTCTCGAGCGTGGTTTCGGTACGACCGAATCCGCGAATCGATGGGAACCCGGTGCACTTTCGTGATACATGGATCAGGTGGATCCAGCGAATTACTTACCTACTGCCTTGGCGATCCCCCGCGTTCGTCGGTCGTAGGTGACCCTCTCTCCCTCTTTCTCGCACGGACGACACGACATCGTGACGCTCACGTTCTTCCGTCGGAGCAGAATAGGGAAAGAATGCGAGCGAGGGGGGACTAACGCGCGAACAAACGGACGTGACGGAGACGGACGTATGGACGGCCTTCTCCTGTCAAATGAAAACCCGCCAATTGATTTGATGATGGGGTGGGACCCTTGAAGTCGAGGGAGGAAGGCACCTATGAGTCAGCGCGAACGCGCGCGCGGGGAGGGGGGAGGGAGCGAAGTTTCATGAAACCTGCCTTCCCTTTGACTTTTTTTCACAGCAACTGACTCACGCCTCCACCATCCGCTTCTCACACCACGGCGATCTTGGTGTCTCCATTATGTACAAACCTCCGCCCCGCCCATATGCATTCAATGAGATTGCTGATCGTTGGAGCGCCCTTCCGGTGCAATTCAAATCAAGTGACCCGCATCACCAATGCAATGCCATGCAATGCATCGTGTGCCCCACGGTTTCTTGAGCCAGGATCGTGGAGGGTCCCTTGAGA
The DNA here is from genome assembly GCA_038091415.1 of Leccinum variicolor. Taxonomy (NCBI): domain Eukaryota; kingdom Fungi; phylum Basidiomycota; class Agaricomycetes; order Boletales; family Boletaceae; genus Leccinum; species Leccinum variicolor. The sequence continues at coordinate 6,905 of JBBPOK010000366.1, forward strand.
TCGTTTGACTCGTTATTACACATGCTTCACATGGTAGCGATGACGTTGGATACTCGGTCGAATGAATGTTGGAAAGAGACTCTGGGAAGCGGCATCACTCGGCACCTCGTTGGTACCCGCCCATATCCTCGTCCATACTCAAAGCCAGATCCCACACGTGGTCGCAACGGCGTTCAAACAAACGGGACCATAGTAGAATGATGAACGGCGACAATGATTGCTACCATGGATTAGCCGCCCCTGCGAACGTGCGCGCGCGGGTTCTATATTTCTGTTCCTCCCCTTCCCTCCCGAAGAAAGAGTCTCAGAGATCCATGCCCGTGCGGAAAACCCGCGGGTTACGGCACTCAAGGAGCGGCTTCTCTCTTCCTTTAGATCCCATTCAGTCTCCTTCTATTTCATCTTTGACCTTGAGACTCTGCGAAATATTAATATTTCGGTCTCGGGCTGGTGCATTACCGGATGGGTATACGGTCTGGGTGAGTGTGGGGAACAAAAATAGAGAACGAGAGCCCTTCGCTTGAAGCGCGCCGCATCGTAAGAAACGTCGTAAACTCGGTGGAGTGTGGTGGGTGGTGGGGAGTAGTGCCACGGCGATGACGTTTTTGGTTTCCACTTACTTATCTATTTGAGAAAAGCGAGGGAGTGAACTACCGGAAGGTGTGACATGCATAACGATGATCAGGAGGGCGTAACGGCAGAAACGAGCTCAGGTCAGATGAAGCTTGGCAACATCCCGTGCTTGCCGTGGGAGGGGACTCTGGAGGGCAATAGAACAAGCAAGAAAAACAAGATACAATAAAGGCTGGCGGCAAACGCCAAGTCCCGAGGCCGTCCCACAGTACAAGTGAGTTATAATATTTTGTAACAAAGCTATCGGCGTTCCCATGTCATTCCCAAATGTCCGGATTGTGTGGCGGATGTGGTGTGTGTGTGTGTGTGCCTGCCAGCGGTAGTAGTGTATATGGACGGACGGGAGCACGACGGCCGGGCCAGGGAGAAGGGGCGAAGGTTATGCGCCGACAAAGCGCGTGCGGCGTCTGGAGATGAAGTTTGAGCAAGGGACGATGACGGTCTGACGAGGGGAAAGGGAAGCGGGAGAAATAGTGGATTAATATGGTATAATTAAGGTGGACTAGGATCAGATAATGTACAAGCGATAAAGGTAACCCTCGACTTTGCCGGCCTGTGTGGTACAGTATGTACGGTAGACGAGTGTGAAAAAGAGTCCGCGTGCGTTTTCGTACAAGGATGCTAGTGGCGTGAAGGAAGAAAGAAAAAGAAAAGCAGAGGTCGGCGGCGTGAGAGGTCATTCGAAGTTGTACTCGACGGCAACACGACAGGCTTCGGGTATATCTGGGGCGTGGCCATGATCGCGAAGACTTGATGCGGAGGGGAATGTTGCGTCGCATGCGGGACAAGGGTGGCCGGTGAGCCTGGATATGCTGTGGCCATCGCGGGAGCGCGAGCGTTTTGAGGAATGCGAGACCTGGCGCGGAGGTGAGCGGGCAGGGCAGGGCGGGGAAGGGGGAAAGAAGACGCACGGCGTCATCGTCCGGCTGATGTTGTGAGTTCATCTTTCGTTTGAGGGGCGACGTGCGCGCATCTGTAAGGGGGTGTGAGCGCGGGGGGCGGAGGAAGTGGGGAGACAGCAGACGCACCGGATAGGGAACAGGTAGCTTTGACGAAGCCATCCCGCCATGCATGGACGCGCTTCATGCGGGTATTATACGTATCGTCTGTCCACTGGACGGGTTCGTGGGCGTGCGAGGAGTCACCTGGGGTGATGAGGGACGAGCAGTAGGATGAGCAGTCTTCCTCGTCGTCATCTGAGGAAGAAGGGCAAGATGAGGACGGTGCGGGAGATGAGGATGACGGGATGATGGAGGATATGCGAGGCGGGGGTGGGGAAGCCTCTACGAGTTGTATGATCTGGAGAGAGGAGTATGGTTGACAAACGTAGAGATGACCTGGCTGGTTTGACTGCTTGTATGGGTCGCAGTCGAGGATGTGGTGTACGATGGCGGGTGAGTGGAACATCGGGGCGGGCATCTTCATAATGGGGAGGGGAGAGGGAGGGGGACCTTATAAAAGGGTCCTGTCTGAATCTGCCACGCGAGCCAACGCGAGGGCTGTCGAAAGGCAACCCCCCCATGAGAAACAAGCTCGCGCGAGATTTCACAGATCTACCCCCTTTCCTTTTTTGGGTCACCTCAGATCTCAGATCCACCCAACAGTCACGTGCACTCACTATCCCCTTTTTCGGTCGTCCTTCCCATGCACCCCTTCCCCCCGTTCCCATCTCCTCATCTCTTCCGCAATTCCGACGCCTATCCGGTCTGATATCTGGCATTGCAAAAAAAAAACATTTTGATATCCCTAAATCATAATCATTCACGGTCGCATCGGCGCTAACCATGCCTCTGCCGCCTCAAACTGGTCAATCAGCTCCCTCAACACCGCTCCCTCCGAGTGAAGCTGCCTCATGGCAGTCAACGCCTGTTCACACACCGCATGTCAGCCTCAAGTACAACTCACATGCCATCCTCGTCCAACTCACCACATCCCAGAACCGAAATCCTCGTTCCACTTCTTGTTTAGGCAGTTTCACACCCGGGAACGTCTCTTCGCAGATCTCGAGCGCCATCTGTTTGCACTCCTTCACCCCTTCCGCGTTCGCATCACGCACCCGCGTTTGGTTGTTCAGGTGTGTCAGCGTGTCCAAGTATACCTTTGCTAGCACCCCAAATCCCGTGTTCACCTCCCCCTGGAACGGAAGCGAAATCGTGATATCCAGCAAATCGTCCCGCGCACGCCGCGCGTCATTTCGAAGAAGCATGTTCAGCGTCGTCACCTCCATCAGCGTCCGCAGTGCCCGCGTCAATGACCGCACAAACGAGTTGAACACCAGCAGTTCTCGCGACAACGGAGCCGACCATGGCTGAGCCTGCATGTCCTTATCAGCGCCACCAGACCGACCGCTCGTCTCACTCTCTCACCTTAAAGTTCAGTGGCACGATGCTCAGCACCCGCATCACCAGCAACATGCTCGATTTCTCGTCCTCTGTTTGGTTGACCATCAGACAAGCCATCAGACGTGAGAGTTCTCATACCGGTACCGAAACTGGGTCCTCCACTAAACGCACGGCCGGACCACAAATGACCATGCATTACTCCCGCTCTCACTAGTTCCAGGAATAAATACAGTGGCTCCTGGAACTTGTCATTCAATCGGGCTTGTTTGATTGCCGTGTATTTTGCTCTTGCCAAAGGAGAGTGCATGTGCGAGTTCAACAGGAACCTGCAGTTCCGATCCATCCCTCAGACACCCAACAATAATAGCTGTGTCACTCACCCTCTCAATTCAAGGAACCGCCAGATCACATTAGCTACAACTTCGTCCTTCTTTTCCAGCTGTCCGGTCGGCAAAGTCGTCTTCCCCTTGGTCCGCATCGCAAGCTTTTCCGACGCCGTCGCACCCAAGCATAGCGCGAAATCGATCGTCGATGACTAGATAGCACATCAAACGTCAATAACCATCAGTACCACCATCAACCGATCAGCTACCCACGTTCTGTCGTCTCAACTCCTCCTCCACGATCGCGTAACTAACGTTCCACCCTGCCACACGTTCCGCGAGTTGCGCCGTCTGTGCCGAGTTGTGTTGTATAGGCTTTTGTCCGTGTGGTGCCTGGTTTTCGAACCAGAAATTCCCCATCACTTTTCGGTTGGTCCAAAATGTGTGTGACACGCTGCTGATCAGCGCGAGTGCTGTCGCGCGTGGTCCAGTCTGACCGTCGGTAATCACCTCCTTGACGAACCGCTTATACTCGGTCGTTTCGCCGTTGTCAAGGGGTGGTGGTTCAACAATCTGTCCGCTTGTCAACCAAACCAACGCTTGCGGACCCAGAAGACCTCGCGACAGATAGTAATAGACTTCGTCCGGCAGTCGGTGCGTAAAGATCTCGTGCAAGTCAGATGGGATGTCCGCCGCAGTCGGGTGATGCGGGTGGTGATTGGGATGTCCATGTGTAGGAGGTGAATTGATGGCCAGAGGAAGAGGCACGACGCTCCCCTCGGACGAGAATATCAAAGAATACTTGATCATTGATCGCGTGCGAGCATACTGATCGGCGTATTGCGTTGTTTTGACACCGTGGTGTTCCGCGAACGCGGTCACGGCGGCGTGTCCGGACTTGTAGTACTTGACCATGTCGACCGTAGCCTTGAGCGCTTGGTCGTGCATGTTGGGAGGGAACGTTGGCGAGTGGTCGAACCCGACCAAGATTCCAATGTCAAGGAAGTGATCTTCGGTAACTCCGAGGTCGCTCAGGATGGCGCGCTTGGAAGTGTACGTGAACGAGGGCGTGCTGGAAGTGAGATCGAGAGAGGTAATCAATTTGTCCACGCCCGGGTATAGCAACATATCGGTCGGACCGTAGACGGCATGGATATACGACTTGGTGTGTCGGAGGAGATAGATCAACTACGGACGAGCGAGTGAGCATGCGCGCGCGTCACGGGCGGCTATGAACGCACCTGTGCCCAGGCGACGTACGGCGCGACGAGGAACTCGACGTTTCGATGCCTGAAGATGCGGAGGACCATGCGCCATAAATCCCACTGCGCAATCCCGCTGCGGCTCTCGAACAGCTTGATAGCAGCCTCCTCCTGGCCGGCCTCATACTTGGCCCACGCCTCTCTCCGGTCTCTGCACGCCTCGTTGTTCTCAGCATGGTGCTGGTACTGTTTCCACCGCTTGGCGGGGAGGAGCCCGGGAAAGACGAAGACGGGTTTGATGTGGAGTTTTTCGAGCGCGCGGAGGTCGGCTTCGATGCGCTGGGTTAGGGCGAGCGGAAGACCGCCCGTGGCTGCGAGGAGAGGTTCGCGCGAGGGCGAGTTGTCGGTGAGCTGTTGGAGATAAAAAGAAGCATCGATTCCAAGACGTGATTCCGACAGAACGCTGAGCGAAAACGTTTGCAGGTGCTTCCGCTCGGAGAGATAGTCTGTAGACGAAAAAAAACGCGCGGTTGCAAGTTAGTCGCTCGTCTAATACCGAGAATACACTACAAAAAAAAGAAAAGAAACCAAAACATTTCTAAGCTCACTTTCGAGATGTTTGATGGGCATTGCACAACCGAAAAGCCGACGAGCTGGCTTGGACGACGTTCAACACGACATCGAGAGACCTGGCTGCCTTTGCAGTCTGATTACATAATCATGAGGTATATTTTCCCATGTATTCGATGAAGACACCGTCCGGACATGTGTACACCGCTCATCAAGGGTCCTCCCTCTCGCTGTACATAACGGAACGACTTTGTTGTTCGTGTCTCGGCTTCTAGCTTGAATGAAACCCTTTGGTGGGCGGGAATATGGAAACTACCGACCAGCGTGGTTAGGTTGGCCGTTCTGCCCAGGGTTCACCGATAACAGTAGCTCCAAGCCTTTGACCTTTTGCGTCCTAGACTTCCGACGTGGGCTCAACCAGACTGACGGGAAATGGAGGAAGAGCAAAGGCCGTTCTACTTCTCACATAAATTTCCTTCAAGTCATCTTTTCGGGCGCGTCGGGGCAGTTCCATAGCCGCTCCAGGGTTTGGACACTGACATCACACACCCCTAGTACACATCGTGTTGGTGGACAGCCTCCGCCTCAGGCTCCCAAAGTCGCGACGCCCACCTAACAATAACATCTTGCGCGTCGGCTTGGTACGCCACCCGTGAACGTTGGAGCTGTCGCTGCGCCAGATTTGAAGCGATAAATGACCCAATCGACGTGTCACTGCTCTCGTCACTTGATTCATCCCAACCATGCGTCGCGGGCTTGAAAGCGTTCGCACCACCCCTTACGAGAGCCCGCTCTCCCACTGCTTTAGAGTTTAGACCAGCCACATCGCATCCATGGGAAGAAACGCACAAACAATCACCGTCTGGGGGCCAATGGAGTGTCTGTTGATCAGTGCGCGTCCGCGCCGTTCAAATCTAACCAAATCCGATAAACTTCGTGGATACCTGGGCTTCAGATGCGGAGTTGGCATCTCTGCAAACGACCCCTCGCCTCTCCAGTTGTTTCCCTCGTTCCGGTTTCAAAGTTAATTTGATCTGATCCACTAGTCTTCATCCGTCTAGCGTCACATCCCTCCCTGCCGGTTCGGAAGGCGACGATTTAGGCCTAGTGCTTTGCCACGGTGTGAGCGACTGTAAACTCTGCACGTTTCCTTCAGGCTTGGGCCACTAATTCCAATTCCAGTTCATAAGGGCATGAGACTCTGGAGTGCCTGGGGTGAAATCACATGCATACTGGGGGCGCATGAATGCGCGCTGGTCGGAGGAACGTGCCAACTTGCCCAGTTCGTCTGTTTCATGGTGTTTCGCTGGGTGAGATTTCGTCCACCGCAAAAAGAGCAAGTTTGGTCGCTCGAATGAGGCGAAGGGGAACCCATGAGGCGTCTCGAACGTGTCGCTCGATCACAGGGCCAACTGACACCCTTCACGGCGTTCTTTTACCAAACAGTCCTCGGCACCCACGCATCGCGGTGCACTATTTGCCAAGTGCTCACATGTCTAGCTGACGGTCTGCTTGATTTGCACTCGGAGCTTGGTAGGTCTGGGGGTGCACTGTGAGAATGGACCTGGGGTTGTAACTTACGACCTGATCGGGGTCGAAATGGACACGGTTTTCATTCGAGATTTTCTAGATAATGGATATCAGACGTTTGCTTGTTGTCCTGTGTGAACGCACCGCAGTCGTAGCATCGCTGTGTCTGATCACCAACCACCGCCACAGGCAACGATCATTAATCATTTCTCGAGGCCGCAATCGACCTCAGTTGCTCCTGTCGACGCTTTCGAAGCTCTGGGGGAACACGTCGCGCATCTCAGATATGATCAGATCAAGGCTTGGATAGGATGTTGACGGGCGTCGTCGTCGTATCCTATCCCTGCGAAATTTGGCAAGACTTCCTCCACGAACGTGACTGGTAACTGCCACTGATGCCCAGGCTGAACCGAGAACGTTAACTCCTAGTTACGATACAACGGCGACACGAGGGAGCCTGGATGACAGAACAAAGAAGGGACGAAAAGACATCATAATTCGGATCTGTCTCTCCGAATAAGCGAACTAGTACGTTGCGTTGATTACTGCAAGCAAGGGAATGGAAGAGGGGGGACTCGGTGATTTCAAGTTCGATATGATCGGACGCGAACGGGACTCCGTCACTGTCCAGATCCGACATCGCGGAGTCGTTCATCATTGGCACACAAACAAGCGTCGGTACGCCCGTCAACTCCAACAAGAAACTACTTACGCACGCACGCTGCGATCATATCGATCCTGCCAACTTGGATTGCCGCCGCGGTACGTGTCAACGACTATTTGCCGACTTCAACCAATGGGTTTCGTTATCAGCCTTTGCCTTGGTAGGCAATCCCGACATATTCATATTTTGGCGGTGTATCATCAAACATGGACCCACATTGCGCTCATGCATCCTTGCCGATAACCAGTTCCGACGACGACCAGTCTCACAGTCTGTCTTCCTGGTTGTATGTATGTACGTGTCACAGCTACGCCCATCACCGTCGCCACGCAGAATGACTCTTTGCGCCTGCGTGTGTGTGCGCATGAAGGCTGCTCGCGTCTGAGTTGGCCGACCCTACCGATGCAACACGATGACGCAACCGGCAAGCAACATCAGAAACTGATTGTATCGTATCTTCGCTTCACTTGATGTTCTTTTTTCCACCTGGAAAACTGATGGGACGCGCTAATCGATGAAGCACACGACCAGCGATCTCTACTGTCTAACTCGAATTGATACTCTGACGGTCCCACCGCTGATCCGGCCCTTCATTGATCACCGGCTGGAGGGGGGGTCGCCTCGGCAGATACTAGCGAGCCAGCGAAACGTGTGGTGCCTTGTCTCCGTTCAACGGACGAGAAGGGGCCGCCACACGCATGCCTAACCGAAACGAAGCGGAAGGTCGACTCAAAAGGGTGTTACTTCTCTTACTGTGTACCACGCACGAGATCGAAAGCACAAGAATCTCCACCCCTCCCCCTTTCCAATTTCCGAACAGATCTCGAGAGAAAACTCTGGCGTGTTCTAGACTTCAGGATCGCCACAACTCCGACGACGACGTGATTGTTCTGCTCGTGAATGACCTTACAGTAAGCTTGATGTCAGGGTCAGCCTCCTGGGGATCGGTCTAGATGGACCCATCAGGTCCAGACGACGGTCCGCGTGCGACGGGTCCGCGATGACGAGAGGCACTCCAAGAGATAATTCGGTACAGTCAGTCGGGCCACTGCACGTTTCGACAGAGGGGTTTACTAAGACTACGCCTGTCAGCTGCCTGTTCACTCCGCTTTCAACCAACGTCAACTGTCGTCGCATGCATCCAGGACTCGCTAAGCTGCGCAGGGTAGCGACGGACACAACGGGAAAGCGGACCGCCGGAAACCGCCTCCCGTAGGTGCGCTTCTTCCATACAACAAGGGCAATCATGACAAGGGAACGCGGGGATGAAGCAAGGGGACCCTGGTCGGGGTTTACCACGATGGCGAATGCTATGCGTGCGCAGTACACACCGCGCGATCGATTATCTGACAAGTTGTCAACGACTTCGATTCTCGTAAACCAACTTTTGCCGAACGACGGCGATGAAAACTCGAATCCTGTCTATGAGAAAACGCGGACGGTGACTCTCACGACTCGTCCTCAAACTGTCGACCTCGCTGGCAACTGAACGGCGCTCCGTGTACGACCGTCCAAATCTGAAACAAGTCGTCATCGATTTACGCATAGGGGGGGCGGGTAATTTATGAAGCTGAAGCTAGAAAGCTTCGTTTTTCATTTCCTCCATTCGCTTATTTGCGCCCTCGTGTCGTTACGCCGCTGGCACGATCTCATCTTTTGGGTCTGGCTCTTTATCGTTCGTCCGATTCTCTGCCGCTGCATCGATGTTCTAGAACAGGTTACTCAGCAGACGAGCAAGCTGAGGGCACAACTGACCTCCATTGCTCACATGTGCATACACACAACACTCATCCCCATTCGAAGTTAATTATCGGGAGATCTACCCCGCCATCGCTTCGGGAGTGACAAGACATGGCAGTGCTCCTGTGTACGTCTGCCAAACCCACTTGCTGTTTGAATTTCATAGGCTTGTACAGCGCCCAACTAGTGAGCCCCTTTCCTTTTTCCAATCACACCTCTTGACCTCGAGCGAAACAAAGAACGTTCGGGGTCATCTGTTCCATTGCCACAAAAAGCTACACGGCTTACTTTTCCCGATGCCTACGTATTTGGCAGCGGGATCGCCAGCGATCGCATTCGGTTTCGCTCACCGTCACGTATGTCGCAGTATCGTAGGTCGACGACTGCCTAAACAAGCCAGGCATATCAATCTGGTGGAAACATGACACGAGGAAGGGTCAGGTGAGCATCAGGGCAATGGGTAAACTGGTAATAGTAGACTTGATGCGGCATCACGTTGTCCCAAACGTTTGCAAGGCGATGCCGCATGCGTACTGCGGCGGAGTGCCTTTCCAGACCATGATTCGGAAATTGCGTGTGTCCCGAGGGAAATTTTATCAAAAGATTATCGATGGGTGGGCGATTGGGTGGGGACATATAAACGATCCCCGCGTCGGACCCGTAGTAAAGCTGGATATCGAAGTGCGGCATGACGCAACACACCGCGTGTGCTCGTCGCCGTTCCGTTTCTTCTTACGGGTGTGGTAGGGTTCCAGGCGAAGCATTGCTTCTGAACCCCTTGGAGCGGAAGAACCCCATCGTACAGGGTGACAATGAGTTTCTGAAAAGCGTGGTTCAGAGGGAGTTTCCCTGGTGCAGGGAAGGATCAAATGTGACACGAAAGCAGGCCTCAGGCTCTTTTCTGATCGGACATTGTGCTCCAAACATTCGTCAGAGAATGGTAAATGTGAACCGAAAGACGTGATCTTGGACATATAGTAACCCAAAGCAACATGTGGACCGAGTTAGTGGTAAACAAGGTGAGCTGTTGAATGAGCGAAATTACAGAGCATGCCTATGAGGATGAAGGTTGTACGGGTATGATAACATGCCCTTCCCTGGAAACACGGCGTGTAAGGGATGTGACGAACGATAGCCACAAGTCGGCGCTGTGCATCTGGTTCAGTACTTGGCATAAGCTGCGAGGCATAATCGGGTTCTTCTCCATACTCTTGGTACACCTTGCAGACCCGTCATCGCTATGCATTCGCCGAGTAGAGTGATGTTGCGTGTGGAACGGCTGCTATGCCATCGATATTCAGGAGGTGGTCGTGCATCATGACGCGAGTCCAAAAGAAATATTTATGTTGTGGAAGACTCAGCTCCACTCCAGACAATCTGGCGATAACGCTTCCGTGATGGGTGATCCGATGCGAGTAAACCCCTCGGTATCGTCGTCTGATCTTTCGAGCTCGGCGCTCACGTGGTACAAAGGAGAGATGAGTACTGTATACAGTATCAGGTAAACAGATTTCCACTCCCCTTAATCTGCAGAGGTTCATGCCGGAATTCATACCGATCTGCCTTTAGCCACGAGTGTTGTTGCGGAATCTCTGCGTCTCGGACGTTGGAGACAGAAGTATTGTCGTGGAAAGTTCTGGAACGGGTACTTTAAAGAAGTCATTCATAGCAGCAGTAAATATGATATGAAAATGGAAGAACGCACCCCATCATGGTATTCCTGATATCTCCGTCAAGCGGTTAGTTAATCCCGGATGGTTTAATTCGGGGATGTTCAGAAGTTCGGCGACGGTACATCTTTTGGTCCAAACGTCTGATTTCGGAGATGCGCCATATGGCCATCGAGTTCTGTGGCTTCGAGAGCCATCCCATGAGCGGAAAGCCACATTGTCAAGTCCGCTTTGCATCACTTAAATATTCAGAGAGATGCCAAGTCGGACGCCCCTGGATTTGGCGGTCCATATATTTGCAGCTTTAAGATCGGAGTGTGACAAAGTGTCTGTAGAGACAGAGTAAACAATCCAAGAACCTGTGCAGTGGCAAGTAGTGGTGCTGTCGGGTTCCATCAGCATCACCAGCTGCCACAAGTGGTTCAGGAAACTTCTGCAAGATCTTGAGTGATCGTTGGAGTGACCTGTTCTCTGCGTATCGTGATATGGATGGCGTCGATTAGCAACAAGAAAGACCAACGAGCCATGAATTCACGGTGGAGAGATTGAGATCGAGCGGAAATTCTTCTCCGTTTGTCCGCGACGAGTGGCAGGCTGCGGAAGGCACGCTTGGAAGGCATCTATTAGATGGTCAGGGTGCATCTGTTTCTTGGCAAGTCGAAACGGGTTCCTGGTCTTATCGACGCGGGGAGTCGCCACTATCTCCGAGGGCGGCAACTTATCAGTAATGACACGGGAGCTGACAGCAAATTGATCCATCGGAGGAGCCCTGCGCGTGAGCATAAAGTAGCTCATCTGATTAGTATGTGATACCAATCGCCGAGTCACCGCGGAGGTCCGGACGATCGACACAGAAGCTAGAGATACAGGGCCTGATAGAAGCGCTCCAAACGTGATAGTAGTCCGAGGATCGCATTCTTGCTGTTGTAAGTGGCTATAAGATGGTCTAGCACAAATGCATCGGGAAGGTTTCCCAGGTCTTCAACTTCCCACATGCAGAAGAGAAAATCTCTTACGTTGTTCATGATTTTGGCATTGCTATCCATGGATCACAGCAATTATGGCTCCTATACCAAGATGAGCGTCACTGTATTCCTTTATTCAAGCAAAGACACTGCAAACCTTTTTCACGAGATACTGATTGAAGATTTCTGATGGAGGCGGCATCCAGTATGATCCGCAGAATACAAATTACCTGGTATTACATTGTTTCAGCCCGTCTGTCGTGACCCTATTCGAGCTCCCAGCAGTGTACTTGAGAATTGATCAAGGGTAGAAAGCATATGCAACAGTTTGCCCGTCGAGTGAGGAGGTCCGACGTTACAATCAAAACGACTTGCAGAATATACAGTGAACATAACCTGTGTCAGCTTTCGCAGCTGATCGGCCTCACATTTCCCCGTATGGACCTCGAATAGTTGCCTACGATGAGTACGAGCTCAAAGGATGAGGTAGAAAAAATATGTTTTGTCATCAGACAGGGTGACATTATACTGAGTTATCTAGAAACTAGTAACCGTGCAGTTAGCCGTCACTATCATCGTGGAAGAAGGAACGGCCACGCACAAGCTCGGTATTGGACACATCCGGGATCGGAACTATGCCATGAGTTGAAATGTCACGACGTGTGTCTAAATTGTCTTCATTGATCGACAAGCCTCGTTGACGTCTTTTCAAACAGGATTCCGGGCGAGGTTATCGAGGGACATACCTGATCCTCAGGCCTCCGCCCCAACGATCGGGAGGCTATAGACTCAGAGGTCGGAACTCCACAGAGGCGGCACTGTTGGCACTAAAGGAGAACGCGGCGGGTCGAACGCAAAGAATCATGATGTGATGGTGATGTATCGCCAGCCACTGGCAGCGCCAGCATGAAAGTCAAGTTGACGGACTAGCCATTTTGCGCCCCCGAATTGATAGGATGTCGGAAAGATTTACAGGATCGGGATCTGAAAACGCCACAGCATCAAATGGTGATTCGGCACAGCGATGAATAGTACTGGCGTAGTCGACGAGGCCAGCATCGGTCCAGGGGGTTAGCCCGCAGAAAGCCCGCAACTCGTCTCAACATCACCCATGTCCTCCCAAACCCGCGGTGCGTTCATCGTCATCGAAGGTCTGGACAGGTCCGGAAAGAGCACACAAGCTGCGCGTCTCCTCGACCACATCATTCAGACCGCCACTACGACCACGGATGCGACGACACGCCCGGAAGGAGGATCCCCTCCCAAAGCCGTACTCCTCAAATTCCCTGGTTAGAATTTCCCTCCCCATCCGCTCGTCTTTCCTCTCGCTTTTCCTCAGTTCTGATCCTCTCTTATCCCCTCCCGCTCAACTCCTGCTCGCCACCCTTATCGCGATCATGATCGCACAACCGCCATGATGGACGATCACGCCACCCACGTCCCACACACGCGCGCGCTGCCCATCCCATCAGACCGAACCACCCCGATCGGAAAGATGATCGACGCCTATCTGCGCTCAGAATCCGACCTCGACGACCATGCGATTCATCTTCTCTTCTCCGCCAATAGATGGGAACTCGCGTTCGTATCCACTTTGTTTCGTTCGTTTCCGTGCTCGTCCTGATTGTCACAACGCAGCCCGACCATATTGGCACACCTCGCGTCGGGTACGACCGTCATCGCAGACCGCTATGCCTTCTCGGGTATCGCGTTCTCGGCTCAAAAAGGCCTCAATGATCTCACGTACGAGTGGTGTAAAGCCCCAGAGATTGGTCTGCCTGCACCCGATCTGACGGTGTTCCTCGACGTCCAGCCAGAGATCGCTGTGCAGCGAGGCGGATATGGCGAGGAGAGGTACGAGAGGCAAGAGGTACAGACGAAGGTTCGACGGGTGTTTGAAAAGATTGGCGAGGAGATGGGTCCGGATCGGTGGGTTGTCGTGAATGCGGGACAGGATCGAGACAACGTCGCAAAAGACATTTGGGACTGTGTCGTAGCAACGTTGGGCAACAAGGACAAACCAGTTGCGAGGCTTTGGAAAGATCAAGAGGAAACAAGTAAACGTTAATTTTGTTACTGTTTGTAATACATTTACTAACATTATTGCGAGAGATGGGTAACGAGTGGCGAGGTCAAGGTAAATCAAGAAAAGGCAACGAGAAAAAAAATATAAGGAGTGAGGAATGCTGATGTCTGCATAGAGGTGACAGGCAAAGAAAGTATGTTCAAGCCCACCATCAAGAGATAAAATACTTTGATAAGTGCGTGCACACCTAAACAACACCCATATCCACACAACGTGAAATATAATCATGCATCGACCAGCACAATCCCTCAGCTCGCAGAAAGTCTCGATACAATTACCGCCAGCGCGATCAGCACACCCCATCGCCATTTCTCCCAGATTATTTGACGCCATGACGTTGACCAGCCTTGGGGAACAATTGGTTTGTTCGTAGATGTCAAGGCGTTGGAGGTATCAACCCCCATTTGCATTGGTACAATTGCCGCTATTTGAGGGTGAACCGTCCCCACATTCCGTCTGAGAATGACCTGCTGCGGAAGTGTTGCTGAGGTAGATGATGGAATGGATGAGGGATACCGACTGGCGGCACTGGTGTTCTCTGTCGGATCAGAGTCAGCCTTCCCACGCTCTCGTTCGCCCATGTTTGGCAAGTCCCTGAGGGTGGGGGTGCAAAACTGCATGGGATATGTACAGGAAATGATCAACAGACCGGACATAGCCAAGGTAAGGAACACGAAAATCACAGCAAGACCAAGTGATGAGACGTCTATCAACCTCCTGACAACAAATTAAATGGCGAGTAACGTACATCGAAAAAGGCTTCTCTGAAGCGAGGTTGTGCTAGGTTGAAGGTATGGCTCTTTGCAGCCAGAGCTCTCTTGTGATTGTCTGAGGAGGTGAGAGACCCCGTGGTCATTTCATCGGACAACATAAACGATAGGAGGCCAGTGAGTCTGGAAACACCAAATCAGTAATAGTCCGCGGAACGGGTACTTCGGCAATAGGTTAAGTGACCGAGCAGGATCATCAAAGACGCCGGAGCTGGGTCAGAAAATTGGATGGAGTAAACTTACATTGTCGCCACACTCCAAGCTGGGTTCCACTGCAAATGGCAAGGTACATGAGAGTGGATTATGGAGAATATGAGGATGGCGTACGGTTCCGGGATGAAAATCCGACATGGAAAAACATATCTTCTTATCCGGCTGAAAACGACCAGAGGGTGTGAACATCTGGGGGCAATTCGGTTCAAAGGCGGCCGTATATGAAGCGCAAGGTAGTGTACCTTGATACCTGGGGGTTTGAAGGGGTATTCACAAGGGAACAGGAGGACACCGTGATACTCTCCGCCGGCGAAGGGTGAATCGGAAGGGCCTCTCTGTGAATCAGGTGATTGGTATCGATTGAAGAGATGGGTGGAAATCGCGCACGATAAGGAAATTCCCTAGTGAAAGAGGATCAGATGCGAATTTTCAAGCGAGGGCGAGGTACGGACAGGTCAGGATGTTCTTTTCATCGGGAACTGCCCAAACAAATGGGGGTGGTTCTCTCTGCATGGTGATGTATTCCTTGTTGAGCTAGATAGGGCCGTTCAGGTAGGAAACGGTAGTGTTTGAAGGGCTACATACCCTCTTCTGAGCAGCTTTGCTTGCCATGGTCGGGACAGGTCGTTGAACTGCGAGTTGAGGTGGACGTGGAAGTGGATAAAGGCAAAAGTGCCTGTGCGGCCTGGCTTACAAGTTCGGCCCCCCACAAACACGCGCAAACAAGCTGTCACCAAATTGGGTTAGGGATGATGAACCAACACGTTCGTTGTCATGGCGCACGCTGCTAGTAGGACCTCCCAGCTGTCTTAGCAAGTGGTTTCAGCTTGTGCCGCAGCTACGCACAGCCTTACACGTCGCTCAATCATGGCCGCTTCAGTGCTTTTTTCACGCCCAAGCACAATAGGCAGGTTCCGGCGTGGTCGGGTCTGACTTCGACATCATTTGTTGGCCGGCATTCAAATAGGAGGATAGGGGCCACTAGACTAATCCCGAGGGGTCTTGGTACAATAATCCTGCGCATGATCATCTCGGGATTCAAAACTACCCTCGACCGGCCACCCACAGCCGAAAGAAATATTTGCCCCACTGCATAAGTCCGACGACAAATGAATTCATCGCCAAGTTCTAGACATTCTCTTCGCCATTCGTGTCCCTCCCTCCACGCGGTTTGGAACGAAAGAGACACGCATCCGACACGTGATCAATGATATACCCGCCATCAGGCCCATCAGATGGGCAGTCTTCCGAGCGCGACTCGCCCTTACAATCCGCGCGTTCATCGTCTTCCGAGAACCGCCTTCCAGGAGGCTCATCAGTGTCAGCGCCAGGCGCTCGGGTAAGACGGTGACGAAACGCACTTTTTTGTACATTCCTCGATGCTTCCGTGTGGAACGCATCGGACAATAATCGTATGCATGGCACCCGGTGGATTCGGGTAGAAACAACCGCTCCCATACAGACAGGGGCTATGATATGTGACTGTTTTGGTTACATTGCTCAAGGAGACGTTCGAGGTATGTAGTGTCCTCCACGAAAAGACGGAAGGTGCACGATGGCAAGTTCCAGAGCTGGAGCTAGAACCGACCCAGCCCTCGCAGAACGTTCTCGTTCAAATGAGCACTAGCATGTGTCCACCATGATGCAAACGTACATACCACGAGAGAGCCTTCGAACCACTCCGCAGCCATCCACCACGGTATTACTTGGGAGCGGACGAGAACCACGTGCCCTTTGCCTTTCCGAAGATGCTACAAAACCAAACGCACCAACTCGCATCGTCATCTCATCCAGACGTCCTAAACCACCCATCACAAGCGTTGTCGTCTTCGTCGTTTGATGCTCGCCACAGTCCATGTTCAAAGCACATACGTCCTACCACACGCATGTTGATCGAGCACCCTGTCAGGTACTAGTATGTCCCATTCAAATCAACATGTGCCGCATCGATCACGGGTCCCCTGTTATTTTTGGGCGCAACATCCTACAGCTGCGAGTCTAGGCCACTCCTCGCCCACATTATATGCATCGGCAGACGGTTGCGGACGTCCATCAACACATCTGGTTCCCGCTTAGCTCAGACATCCGCAACATGAAACACCCGTCCCGCACCTCCGAACTCTTGATATCTAAATCAGGTTCTGATCCTCTTCCTGTGGTCGCTTTTCACCGCGTCCGAACCTGGAGGCGGAAAATTAAAGCCGGTGGTGAATCGATTGACCGGCCATCAAGGGCAGATGTCACGCATTGTGATGATGAGCGTTGGGCAGCAAGTGTGGGGTGTCACGATATTGCTGTGTACCTCTTTGCGTTCCTCCAGTTTCACATCGCACATCTGAGATGCTTGATATGATGGGTTTCCGTTTAGGCAGTATCATGGGGCAAGCACCGTTTCGAGGTCACGTCGGTTCAGTATACTGCCTCGAGCGCGAACGCCGTTAAAGTACTGCGGCATTGTGCTGGCTCCGCTGCATCTTGCGCTCGTAATACGTTTGCCCGAGCGATTCGTCGGACTGAGCACGGCAACCGGCAAGCAAAAAGGATGAGTGTGATAATAGGCTGAGTAAGTTGAGATATGTCCGATGGTAAAGGATGCTACGAGCGGCATAATTGAAGCCGCGAGGGAGGGCGGGAGCGTATGCCAAGGCACGTCTTTGTCAATGGGTCCAAGCGGTGTTCGACAATACTTGCCAATCCCAAGACGACCCAATTGTCAACGCAGTCAGTGCTATTGGCAGGCAACAACAAAAGAAACTCCGATTCGACTAGACCCTCATAGCATAGCCGACAGCGTTGACCGCCAGGTCAGACCATTCGTCGTCGATCACAAAGTCAGACAGGACAGCCCCAGCAGCGCGCGCGCGACGCCGATGCTGTTCAGTTTTTTTGTTCGCGTCGTTGCTCGATTCAGAAGGCACCACTACGCCTGGACCGCGCTCACGCAACGCCCTTGAAGGCCACGCGAGACAATGCCATGCTGGGTATCATACCAGGATCCTTCTCCGCTTTACACCGCCGTCGACCTCTGTACGTGGTCTTGACAGGAGAGGATGGTTTTGATTTCGCGTTTGGGGGCGTTCATGCGGCCAAGTACGTCGCTCGGACTACATAGAGGCGCTTCGGTTGAAAAACAGGACGACGATTGGGGCCATCGCAGTCTTCCGCGCCCGTAAAGCAGGGTTCGAATTCGGAACCTCACAAGTCTCGACCTCAGACCCAAACCCAGTTGCCGCATCTGCGATCGCGAGGATTGCGCGAGGATGGCCTAATTTGGGGGCATCAACTCGGATGAAGAGGACACGTTTGGCATTCAGCGCATCCGGAGGACGGCATACTGGGGGATCTAGACAAGTAGGTGGAATGACACACCACACCACACTGTTACTGATATACGATCATATAAAGTCTATATACACATTGACATTCGCCCTCCCAAACCTGCCCGCGTTGACAGGCCCCTCCGCTACCCCCACCAGCTGGTGGAAATAGGCTTCTTCCCCGTTGTGCCCTCGCCAACACCATGACAGACAATGAATTCGATATGCAGGCAGCTGCCAAGCTCTTGCTCCTTCAAGGGCGTCAGCCAGGATCCCCTCAACCGACCTTTCGTCTGTAACAGAGATCGGGAAGAACAGGGACCAATTGACCACTCCCCACGCGAAGCGATAACCACGCCCAATTTCCCGATTCCTCTTCAACCTCGGCGTCACGATTGTAAATCGATACCACTGCAGTGAAATTGTCGTCTCAAGCGAGCGAGACCGGTCGCAGCATGTTCAGCAAGGCAAACGCGCGCTCGAAAGAAGGGAAAGAGAGGGCTACAAGGAGAGGGCCGCCGCTTTCATTGCTGCGAGTGATACGCCTGCTTCGGAAAGCACCTTCACCCTCACCCCCTGCCCCGCTGTCATCTACACAGCCGTGCCCGCGTCCTTGCCTCAATATACATTCACAAGCTCAATCATACTATCAACGCTCACCTCATGGATGTCATACAAATCGTGAGTTGTCCTTGCAACGTACATGCGGGCGTTAATCGATGGGCAATGTGAAGAGAGAAGCGCCCAGGAAGGCAAAACTCTACCTGAAAAGGCGGGATCTGCTGGAAAGAATCCACGTGAGACGTCATGTTCAATGTATGCTGAATTTTTCGCGTCGCTTACGACAATACTGGAAGGTATGTAGCTGATTCACGTGCTAAATATCCGAACTAAAATTCCAACCAAGGGAGGAGTAATTCATTACGGGAGTGCATGAAGTTGCCGGCACTGCCTTGTCGATTTGCACATAAGCTAAGCGGTGGATATGAGGCTTTACCTTCTTGTTTCCATCCCCCCCCCTCCCATAGCGTAGACGTCCCAGCGGTCTCTCCTGGATTAACCTCTAGTGAGACAAAGATGAAATCAGAAGGTTCTTATTTTCTTCTGTCTGCGAGAAGAGCACTGACCTAACATTGGTATCAGCCAAAAATCAGTTGTCTCGCTGCACCCCGCACGAGAAAGCTGAGGACAGGACGGACTTCATTGGGGAGGCGACTGTTTCAGTCGATGAGATACTTTCAGGAGCGGAGTCCACTTTCGCCAAGTCTCAGAAAGGGGATGGGAGGGACTACATTAGCGAGGCAGTCGTTCTTGATCGCCAAGCACTGGATCGTTGCCCACCCGGCCACCACATGCGAGGGAGGTCACTGACTCTCATTGCTCAACATCTCTGGCATCGTTATAAACATCTGGGCGTAATAGGGGACCTCGAGGAAGCCATTGTCTGTTCCAGAGAAGCACTAGAGCTTTACCCAGAAAGGAACTCGCTTCGTTCAATGTCGTTGAGCAATGTCGCACTCTGTATCTCTGATCGTTACAACCGGCTTGGAGATATGACGGACCTCAATGAGGCTATCATCCTCGGGAGACAAGCCCTCGACCTTCGCCCGTCAGGCCACCCGCTTCGTTCAGGGTGGTTGAACAATGTTGCGAACTATCTCTCTAATCGTTACAAGCGGCTTGGAGATATCGCGGACCTCGAAGAGGCCATCATCTTCGGCAGACAAGCCCTCGATCTTCTCCCGTCAGGCCATCCGCTTCGTTCAATGTCGTTGAACCATGTTGCAAGCTATCTCTCCGATCGTTACAAGCGGCTTGGAGATATGACAGACCTCAATGAGGCCATCATCTTCGGCAGACAAGCCCTTGACCTTCGCCCGTCAGGACACCTGCTTTGTTCAATATCTTTGTACAATGTCGCAAACTATCTCTCTGATCGTTACAACCAGCTTGGAGATATCACGGACCTCAAAGAGGCCATCGTCCTCGGAAGACAAACCCTCGACCTTCTCCCGTCAGGCCACCCGCTTCGTTCAAGGTCGTTGAACAACGTCGCAATCTATCTCGGCCATCATTACCAGCAGCTTGGAGATATGACGGACCTCAATGAGGCCATCATCCTTACCTTCGCCCGTCAGGACACCCGCTTCGTTCAGGGTCGTTGAACAATGTTGCAAATTGTCTCTCCGATCGTTACAAGCAACTTGGAGATATGACGGACCTCAATGAGGCCATCATGCTTGGGAAACAAGCCCTCGACCTTCGTCCGTCAGTGTTCAAGTTAGCGCGAGCAAAGACAACACATTTAACTCTTGTCCATTCTCGTGCATTCTCGTGCTGGCATTCATATCACATCACTACATCACTTGTGCTTTTACCCCGTTTCCGCACACTCAGATCTGGGATCTCAAGGCATACAAACTCAAAAACGATATTCCAGGACACACCGATGAAGTGCATTGTGACTATATTAGCTCTCTTAAGCCTACTCCTGCCAACCGATCGGTAGTTTAACGGTCCTCGAAGGGCGACGGTCAACCCCAGATCCGATGTATGACCTCTCCTGGATCAAATTCATAAACATACAGTGGACATCCGTGATGATTTAAGTGAGGTCCGCAAACCCGACCTGTAAACTACTGTAATTAAATACACTGTATACGCCTTGCAGGAATGTCATCCCAATGCACCAATGAGCTAGGCCATATGGTCAGAACGGGTTCATCTAGCGCTACAAATAGCGGTTCAGGAAGAGACAAGATCTCACCAATAGGCCAGCGCACGGCGATAATGGCGCTGAAACAACTGGGAGAATCTTGAACAACTGGTGGAAGTCTGAGAACTTTGGGAGGGATATCAAATGTCCTGCCACCGAAGGTAAAGCCCAGTGTTGGGAAAGAGTCGCACGGTACTGCAGGCTGTCGATATATAAAAAAAGGTACCGAAATTGCAGCGGAACTCACGGTAATAGTGACCAAAGCCTTTGTATTCAACGAGGGTGCCGCCAATGCGTCCGTACAATTCTGAAACCTGGTCCCAAGCTCCGAAGATGTAGGTTGCACCAGTGTCGAGAAAAACAGGTACGTTTTCCAGGATTTTATTACCATCAACACGAACATCTTCCATGGACACCTGCCAGAATCCCTACATAAATGCCAATGTCAACAACATCCACTCTCGTCTACCATTTTGACTCACAGGAACTGTTACGCGTGTATAAGCAATGTCACCATTGTACAGCATACTGTTTGCTCCACCGACGTACATCTCGGCCCCAGAAGAAGCGAGTTTCAATGAGAATGCCGGATTGATTACCTTCCCTTGCCTGCCAAGCGATTCAAACAGCGGCGAAACACCAAATTGCGAGACGGAAGGAAAGGCCAATCCCAATGAACCGTCTGCACCTGCTTTTTCCGATACCGGAGAAGAGAATGATGTTACAGAACCAAATATCTGAGGGTCCGCCTAGTTTCGCGTCAGCATCAAATGGTCATGCTCATAGACAATACAAAACATACGGTGAATCCAGCAATGGTTACATTATCATTATATAGATCACCTTTGACGAGGGTATCGTCCATATATTCGAGTTGAAATGGCGCACCCCCGTACTTGGCAGAATCGGATGAATCGGGGTCCCAGAGGTCACGATCTGCAGGAATCCCACTACAGCCAGTCTCTAGCACCCACATATCGCTACGTTGCCAGTGACCTGAACAAATATAGCTCTGTATGAAAAAAAGAAAGTACCTACGCTGAACCAGTGTCTATGATAACTGTGACGTCGTCGCGTCGATCAGGGTAAACATACATCAGAATGATAACAAGGAGAATTTACCCTTCAGGGTCTTGGCAGGAGTGCCAATCGAAATCTCGCCCATCCAAAAAAGAGCATTTTGACCATGCATCAATGGGAGGCTAGCACCACGCCTTCCAAGTCTGGACTCGCTCCGTGTCACAGCGAAAGGATGCATTGTCCCCGTATTCATTTCGTAATTGTCTAGGCCAGTAAGGATCTTCCTGAAAAAAGCTTGAGCAGACCAGATGTAGTGGTTCATTCCACGTACTCCCGAGCAGATATTCCATGAGAGCTGATTGAGTCTAGATCAATGCTTTCGTCGGAGTTCAGAATGGAGGAGTGTCTGGTGAGCGGTATAGCGATGCCACCCGCCTTCCAGTTTGGGATAGGTTTCGCAGTGGCCAGAGCAACCAGTCTGCCGGCGACTGCAAAAATGGTGATGGTGATGAATCGCATTGTAGAGGACTGGCAGTGAAACGTCCACCTACATATTAGTACAGAACTTAATAATGTCAGACTGGGATAGGAACAAATCGTGGATAGGTCAAACTAATGATGATCCGACTGGCAGGGAACAAGAACACGGCGCAAAACGGAACTGGGTGACTTGTTTGGACCACACATGACATTGGCCAGTACGGTGATGCATTGATGGGGCGAAGGATTTAGAAGCGAAGTCCAGTAAGGAAATACCACGGTCAGGTGACATGGCACGCTTCCTAACTAAACAGCGCTCGTCCGAGTCCTTGTCGGCGAACGCGACTGGTGTGTTGTGCTAGCGGGTAGCACATTGCACATTGCACATTGCACATTGCACAGACATCATGCGAATATGCAGGGTACGTCGTTATTTTCATGACTCCAACCCGGCCCGCCGCGGGCCTGGATAAAGCTGATTTTGCATGTCTCTCGACTCCTGGACGCAATCAGCTACTAAAGGGACGTTTGGAGTGATGCTTATCGCAGATCCAAGTTCATTTGCCCTCCTGGCCCCTTCCCTTCCCAATCCGCACATTACCTGGGAAATTCACTCGTCCTTGGTTTTCTCGTTGACAGAAACTTTCGCCACCGTGACTCTGGTCCTACTCCACGAGAGATGCGGTTGGACAAGTTGAAAGAGATTCGGTATGCGGGTCAGGATCTTGGTGTTATTTTGGTCTTTGACTCTTTGGCCGCTTCGTGCTTGTCGCTTTCAATGAGGAAGTGCGCAAGTTGTTACGACTTGAAAATGGATAGAGTTGTCATCGACTCCGATGCGAGGGTTTTTTTTTACAGACCAAAGGGCGCAATCTTGAAATCGTTTCATTGTGTTTCTTCGATCGATGTCGAGGGGTCGACCGTGTGCGTGTGGTTTTGAGAGTCCAGACGGACTTTCCATCACAAGGAACCTCACGAATGTACGTACGGTTAATGCAAATGCAGCACATTGACAACACCCTAGTTCCATCTATTCGTTGAAAACGGTGGGACAATCGGAAGTAACGCTTGACTTTCTTCACCAATTCAAACACAATGCATTCTACGTCAGCATTGTTGATCTTGGTCCTCGCGTACTCGTTGTTATTTGAAGTGGGCTGGACCCTTCTGGCACCCCATGTCTACATCCTCGCTGCTGACGCCACTGGACGAGAGCGTGCTGTGTAGTGGCCTGTTGTTTGGTATATGGAACGTGTCTCAGCAGTAGCAATTTCTTCAAAGCTGCTCGCGAAAAGAAAACAGGGCAGAAACTGAATTTTCAGCTTGACATACGACCTATATTTTACAGAGGAGCATTACATTGCCGCACAGCGTTGTATGTTTTTTTTTTCGTGACTTCATCTCGACATTTGAACCCAATCATCATCAAATAAAAACAAGCGTCTGTTTGATCAGATGCTCGACCAGAATTTTGTGTCTTTGGATGTCGCTCCGTGTGCTACGAGGAGAGGGTGGCAGTAGGCTGAGAGTGGGCGGGCTGAGAGAGTGGTCGGGCGAAGCACAAAGCGCTCTCCGGCCCAGGACGGGAGCCCGAGTTGCCGGGTATGGTGAGCTGCGAGGGTGGGTGGGAACACCTCGCAAGTGCGTGT
>JBBPOK010000367.1:0-30651 GCA_038091415.1 Leccinum variicolor
ATCTATGAAAGCCTACAAGAAGTTTGACTTAGTAGTGTCCCGGTGTCCCTCGAATCCATATGACCAAACTGAAAAAAATCGACCGTAAAAGAAGCACGCCGGATCACCAAAACAAGCATGCCTGTCGTGCTTTCCAAAGTTTCCATAGGTATCCCTCAGGTGGTGGGCCCATTGGTAATTACAATTTACAGTTATTTCATAGAAAATAGTTGGGCTGGTTGTGGGTAACTCTTGCAGATATTCTGACACTGACTGTCAGTGGACAGCCAGGCCCATGTAGATGGATAGGGCCTGTTGTGTGTATTCCTCCAGTAGATGGAGGAGCCCATTGTGATTATTCCTCCAGTAGATGGAGGGGCCTGTTGTGTGTATTTTTCCAGGAGATAAAAGGGCCTGTTATGTCAACTTGTGTGTATTCCTCTTGCAGATGAGGGGGCCCAATTTAAATATTCCTCCAGTAGATGGATGGCCCTATTATGTATATTCCTCTAGTAGATGTTGGGGCCCATTGTGTATATCTCTCCAGTGGATGAAGGGGCCATTAGGAGTATTCTGAAATTCCTCTAGGAGATAGATAGGTCCATTTTGAATATTCTTCTAAGAGATGGAGGGCCTGTTATGTGTATTGGTATTATCAAAAGCAGGTGAAAAGTATAATGATAAAGTATAATGCAAAGTGTAGTTGACTACCAAACAGTGTTGTCAAAAGTGTTGTCAAGTGGACCAAAAAGTGTAGTGAAATAGGTAGTAGACTACCAAAAAAGAGTAACAAGTGTAGTAACAAGTGTACTAAAGTGTGCCAACAAAGTGTAGTGACCTAGGGAACTACCAAAAAAGTGTGGGGAAAAGCGTGTAGTCAAATATATACCAAAAAGGGTAGTGAAAAGGGTAGTAGATTTCCGAAAAAGTGTAGTAAACAAGTGTAGTGAAAGTGCAGCAAAGTATGCCAACAAAGTGTAGTAAAAAGTGTAGTCAAGTTTGACAAGTTTTAAAACTTGTTCTTCTCATTATAGAGGATGTAGGCATGTGAGTAATATATATATGGATATATCCAAAAGTTTAATATCTCCTATAGACACCTCTCCATTGTTCCAGACCATATTTTCGACTTTTTGACTTATATATATATATCATGTGTTGCAATGCATATATATCATCAGGGCAATAGTTGTCCCTTATGGGCCTGTTAGATGCACACCTTCCAAGAATTTACACTATTTTTGCAATTTAAATTGAATATGTGGTGAGTGATTTAAATCTGAGGAGATTTGCAAAACATATGATAAAAGTGTTATTATCACTTCCACAATGTTTTTACAACTATTCTAAATAGGCAGTCATCTGTATATACTGTAGTTTAATGTGTTTACTGCATGTGCCTAGCTAAATAGCATCCACAAGTTCTCATAATTGCAAAAATATATCAATCTGCCACCACATTTATGATATAATCCACAAAACTGATTATGACAGCTCCCACAAATGTTCTAGAGATGATCTGAATAGACAGTTATATTCCTATTGTGTATTGAAAAGTATTTGTGACATGTGCCTAGCACATAATCACCACAAGGGCTCAAGATTGCGAAAATATATAAATGAAATATCAGAGATTTGGACTAGCTAAAAACAAACCAGTAATGAGGAGGAACAATGAGGAGAGAGCCTGGAAAGTGTGGAAAGGGGGGAATATATACCTAGAGTCTCTACACCACAGCAGATATAGTGGTAGAATGATGCAACTTAATCTGTCAATTAGGTCAAATGACAGATTAAGGGTAGAAATTTACAAAACTCACTTGGTTGTATGTGATCTTCAATCAATGGAAAAAGTTGGTACAGCATGGTGACAGCAACTCACACATGCCATCATTCCAGCTCTTGACTGTTAAAACCATACTAGTTATTTATGTAGTTCTTACACAAGTAACACAACAAATACTATGGAGTCTAGACTTAATATAGACCTGTCATTTATGCTTATGTAATGTAGATTAGATGTAGATAAGAGCTCTATTTGCTATTGGCTACATCTTTGCTTACTGATCATGATGAGTTTCTTATGCTATTGGCTAGAGTTTATTACATGATCTTCTGGAATGATCTTTGAACATTCCATACCATAATATGTATAAACATACAATATAGTGTATAAGGGCTTATCCCTCACCCTTGAATATTCAGTTTGCTTTACTCTTAAACAGTGTTGATAACTCTTTTAGTTCTCAATCTTTTTATCTCAAATACCTAGTAAGTTTTCTACTAGAGCCTCCCTCTATTTTGTAGTAGTATTCTCTACTATACTGCACTACTAGAATATCCATAAAGGATTTCTATATTGACTGCAGCGGGAATGCCACCCAAGGCAGAAAGATTGTCTTGAATGAGTTTGAAAACAGCAGCAAAAAAGTGCAACATTGTATGTGATATTTATCCTCAGATATACAAGATCTAGTCAGGATTTGCATGGGTATATGGTCATGGGCAGGAAATCCAGACTTGTCAGCATCAGGCCAAAGGTTTATATATAGCAATATGACACCTTTGTAAGCAAGCTATGCAAGCATGTACTAAGCACTCAACCAAAGGGTGAATGAAAAAAAATAGATGACCTCCAAGATTATACATATTGAGATTGTACCATGTGACCATATAGGAACCGAGGAGAGATGAATGAGGTAACACAAGGAGGATGGTCAGTATCAATCTCAACTAAAGTTATGAAGTGATTCTACATCTACTATCCATGTTTAGTAGTGCATCTCTCTGTGAAGTCTGTCCTTGTAAAAGGGTAATTCCAGTAGAGTGTTGTAGCACTATCCAAGGGACATGGGAGTAGGAATCTCTACATGTGAATGTAGGAACTAATCATAATATTATTAGCTTCCTCATATATGATCTCTATACATGTATACTGACAGTGTGAGCCCCGAGGAGCACTGGCAAGAACCACATACAGGTACATATAATAACAGAGTGATTATATCTCACTTATCATACTAAGTGGTAACTCTTACTATCTAAGGATTACTAGTAAGGAACATGACTCTGTGTGACTGACACAGGTAATTACTACTCCATCTCATAAAAGATAGATAAGGTCAATTAGATGTTCACTCTGTCACTACTATATAATAAGACAGGTAAAGCCTATTGCTGGATAGGCTGTCTCTACCAATAGGTAGATAATCTCTATTACAAGGTAATAGATATAAGTCCATAAGGATTGTAGTAAGGCTACATGACAACTGGTAGTTAGTTGTCATCTCTCTAGGAATCAAGTTCTCTAGAGATATCTACTAGATCTAACTCATAAATGTGATTAGTAGTAGGATAAATCTTCCATAGTAAGACTTAGACTAATTTCAGTTGAGAGATTGAAAACCCCTGTAGTAAGAGGGGGAAAGTTCCTTATTGTCAAAGCCCTAAGGAAGGGCCTATATACACTAGATACAAAGATTACCTAATATATATGACTAAGAGTATTTAGCCAATAGCATAAAGTACTCTTAGGAAGAGTTAAGTTAGTGGGATTTGTAATATCCAATAGCATAAGCATCTCGATAGGTATTACTTATTATTATAAGGATGATGAGTAAGAGGCACCTATAGACGAGCCTAGCCTGTGGCATAAAGGGCTCTAATCTGTTAGTGATGTATATGACTATCTAATCATAGATAAGATAAGATAAGATCTTATCTATAGTATAGTGTACAAATCTACTATCCTTGTCTACTTAGCATTACTATGCTTTAGATAGTGTAGAAGCAAGTTAGGTCTGGCACTCCCACTTATATATAAACTGAATGATACATCACTCCATTGTACAATGATATATCACTCCATCATACAACTCACCCAATGATATACCCATGCTTGTCATGACTAGCTCATTTGATGTATCACATTTTAATGCTAATTAGCATGTAATGATATATCATTAGCACAACATCGCCTCATGATAGAAAGTGGAATCACGCAGTACTTTCGAAGGGACCATATCCTCCAGCAATAAAAACCATGAGTCAGTGTAGTCACTTGACTCACTTCTCTCAATTAGCCACCTAAATGTCCCAGACAATGAGATGCTCACTGAGCCCACTCATAGGAAACATGACAAGAAAACTGGAAATTGGTTTGGCTGGACCAATAGCACAAGATACGCACATCATTTCCCAGAAACCTGAGAAGGTGAACACAGTCACATCAGTGCTTCCAGTAGAAGGACAACTGTTACTAAGAGGATGCTCAGCCACAGCACGACAAGTGACGACATCTATGTATCACCTAACACCTTCGTAGGTCTTCGGTCATCTGTGAAACCTAGTAGTGAAATAAATGTCTGAGGAATTGCTGAGTGAATGATCTAGCATTACAGTGCTGTGGATACATACAAGACTGGACAACTAAACATCCCATAAGTCCAAGGACAGAGTGTATCCAACAACCTACATATGGCACATTGTGAGTTAGAATGAATGAACAAATAGTGTGAATAGTACAAACATGAGGTCCATTCCTGACGAAACCAGGTGTTTGACGCAGCGAAGCAATAGCTCAATGTGTTGACTCACGTAGCTTGAAGGAAGCTCGCAGGAACTTTCTCAAAACTGAGCATCGTTGCTGAGCATCGTGCAGGGTATCATGCGGGAAATAATAATTTGACATACCTGCCAGTGGCCTGACTCATTAAGTTGCAGTTTGTGTTTGAGTCTTCGGAGTAATCACGTCTTGTACACGGAAGGGCAAGTAGCAGGGAGAAAAATATAACGGCTGTGGATATCATTCAATTCCGATTTTTAAAGTGGCTGCCAAGATACGTTGAGGACATCTGTGAAATGGATTTTCCAAATGTACAAGTGACCGAGTCTCCAACCTGCCATCACATGACATCACGAGATCCAAGTAATGTTTAAGCGGAGATTGAACTTTATTCAACCAGGCACGTCAGCCTCCCGCCTTGCCCCGCCATCCCGACGCTTTACTAATCAGCGATCCTTTCTTCCGTCTGGTATTTCGGGCTGAATCTGGTCGCCTACTGCAGTCTGCTGGATGCTTTACTAATCAGCGATCCTTTTCTTCTGTCTGGTATCTTGGGGCCGAATCTGGCTGCCTACTGCTGGACCATACCGGGGCACCGTGACTGGCAGCATTCTCTTCCATCCCACCCATCCTGTCTGGTATTTCTTGCCACCCGCCTGATCAAATGGAAGCAATGGCAATCGTTCATTGGCCACTGCCATCCCCCAAACATATAAAAAGGGATGATCCCATGATCCTCTCCTTCGTCTCCTTTTCCTTACCCGTATCAATGTATGTCCACATCCTTTGTCTTTCAAGGTACGTCATTTTTGTCCCGCCGTTCAACATCGTCTCTCAACTGACTTCTCTACAGTTGGATTGTTCAAGTTCACGCTCACTACTTTCTTGCCAATTCCATCCTAGTTCTCGTCCTCATTAGCCCCTTCTCTATGCCATTCATCCCGCCCCCATATGCTCCTTTCCGGCGCTGTGACTGTGGTGCCGAGGTTCCGTTGCGCATTGTTGGGACCAGTAATCTCAACAATGCTGGTCGACCCTACTACTCAGTAGGACTCACTCTTTTTGTACGCGTGTCGCATTGCTCATATCGTGCCACTAGTGCACACAATGTGAAAAGTGGTATCGTTGGGGTGATGGTTTTGGGCGAAACTTGCCGGTGACTTCGCCCGTAACCAACCAGGGTGAGTGATTTGGTTGATGCTACTAGCCGTCTGACACCGACATACTCGTTTGTGATAGGGAGTTTTCAGCCCGCCGTGGTCCCACAGCCTTCCAATGGTGGGCACCTTCAAGTTCAGACAGATGAAAGCTGTCGCTTCACGAAGTGTACGGTGACTAGGGTGGGCCGCCAGTGCCAACGACGCATGTGTCGAAAGCACTGTCGTACTTCCGGAGGCTGCATGGCCGGTGGCCATTCTTCTGCTCACCCGAGCCCTCACCCGGCGTCATTCTCTGAGACACCAAGGGCGGCGGGGCCTGGACCCCTCCCTGCCCCGATCGACCCTTTCAAGTTCCCGCGTCCTACTTCGCCCGTTACCTCCTCTGTCAACCATACTACCTCCTTTTCCACCTCCTTTTCCACCTCGATGTCCAACATCGACCCTTCCCTGCGTCCCGCTAGTACCTCCTCAATCAACAGTGCCGGCTCTTCCACCTCAATGGCCAACATTGACCCTTCCCTCCGTCCTGCTCTGCCCGCCAGCTCCTCAGGCTCCTCCTCCGAGTCGATGTCTAGTCTTGATTCTTCCCCACGCCTGCATCCCACCTCGATTGATAGCGCTGGCTCCTCTACCTCAATGTCCAGTATCGAGTCCTCTCTCCCTGCCTCTCCTGGACCGCGTGTCGTTATGAGCGCTGGCTCCTCTACCTCAATGTCCAGTATCAAGTCCTCTCTCCCTGCCTCTCCTGGACCGCGTGTCGTTATGGCTGATCCGTCCATCAAATTCCGTCATACCTCCCATCTGCGGCCTATATTTGCAGAACATGTCGCGAACGTTCACGAGCGGGCTGAGAAGAAGCGCCAGCATAATCAAGAGTCACTGCTACGGAAGAAAAGGATGTGTGAGCGTGTTGTTGCATTTGGTTTTTTTGAGGTATGTATCTTTGCGCGCTGTTATTCCAGTGCTTATTCCACTTGCTGACCGTATTGCCAACAGAACAACACAAAACCTATCATCGCTGACTTCCAAGACGGCATTGAATACCCGTTCTTCCAGCTCACACGCTCGGTTCTCGACGACCTTGAGCTAGTTCAGCCAGAAGATCGATTGCCACCTGTGGTCCAGTACTTTGATCCAACTCTCGACGACTGGATCAAGATGAAGGTTGATAGTACGGTCGAGATGACAAAACCCTTGCAGAAACTTTTTTTCAAGCGCACAGACGTCACCGAGTACCCCGACTTTGATCGTCTCTTCCATGCTGCTAGTACTACCTCCAATGTCCCTCATGCCCGCACATCAGCCTCCGAAGAACGTACCTATGTGAAGCAGACTAGGAAGACCCTCATGAAGGCACGAGAACTGGATGCGCTCGACGAATTGTTGGAGTTCACGTCTGATGAAGATGCCGATAATTTTCCTTCGCATTCCCCACAGAAACGCCGCAAACAGGCTAATCAACTCCAGCCACCCTCTCGTCCAGACTCTGATGTGGTCTCTCTCCATGACTCAGATGATGACAGCATGAGCACCAACAATGCTGCCAAAACATCGACCAAGGCACGCCTCATACCCGGTGTTGATCCAGAGCAAGCAAAGTTCCCGACCAGTTTCTACGTGGTCGATGTTCATGCAAGCTACCTCTTTATGCCAAGGGACAAGCTGCCATTGGAGAAACAATTCACGCAGTTCTTCGGTGTCCCCTGGAAACCCTCGACGTACTATGACCATAAGAAAAAGTGGTACAAAGTGCCGCGTGATGAAAGAGACAGTGCGGTGGCTGCGGGTCACTCCGATGATGGACGCTATACCGTATTTATGAAGGCACATCCGGCCAAAGGGGCCTGAAAGGTGCAGGTGGTGCACTAGAAGCTTCAGGACAATTTCAGGATATGTAGATTTGTGTAGTTCTCTTACTGTAACCTTTCTTGTTGTCGAATATGTACATACATTGATCAGACCTCCTCATTGCTAGAGACCCCCGGACGCTGCCGGACGCTGGTAGACTCCTCTGTTGTACACTCGCGGTCACCGGCGGACTCTGCATGTGTCGTTGTACACTCGCTGCCGGACGCTGCTGGACACTGGTACACCCGCGGACGCTGCCGGACACTGCTGGACACCGGTAGACTTCTCCGTTGTACCTGGCGGACACTGCCAGATGCTGGCAGAGTTCAACACACTACGGCGGTGTCTGGTGGACTGTGGCAGCATCATCCAGCGTCTGGTGGGCAACGCAGGTTGTACCACATAGTGCGGTGGCACCCGGCGGACTACGGCGGAGTCTGGCAGACATTGCTCTAGCCACCTCATGATGTCATGATTGTCCCATCATGTCCAAAAAGGGGAATGAACCGACTCTTTGGTATATAATTGGGTGAGTTCCTGCTCACTCTGCTCTCGCCCCTCCATTTCTCTCCATCGCCAGCAAGTAAAAGGTTTTCTCTTTCTTGTATCTCGCTATTGACAATGTTCTAGTGTCCGAGTACTTGCCTTCCCCGCCATGCTCACCACCACCTTCTGTTTTTGTTTTGCAAGACGAGCCACGGTACACCCACAAGTGTTCGTATTGCTCCCAACAAACGCTTTGGCGACGCTGGATGGTACAAGACAGTGACTTTGGCCGATGGTACACCTATGTAAGTCATCTTGTCTACTAATTCATTCAATTCTACGGTACTAATATAATCTAGTGCGACATGGGCGAGGACGGCTGTGACTCCTGGTTCCGATGGGCTTCAAGTTCTCGGGAGTTGCACAATGTATCCCAGGCTGGTGGGCCATCAGCTGAACCTCTGCAGCGGCCCTCAAGTCCCTTCTTTGGCAGGCTTTCAAGATCTCCGCCCTTGCAGCCTGATCGCTCGCGCGCATCGACTAAGGCTACTACACATCATCGCACGCGGTCCACATCCATAGATGATTCTCAGTCCTCCCCTCGCGTGCGCCACCGGACACCCTCTGATTCTGTAGAGCTTTCCAATCTCTCTGGATCGGTGAAGCCGTTATTGTATGCACGCAGCCGCAACTTTGCCTCTCGGAAATCGTCCAAGAAGCCTAGGTTGTCACTCAGGCTGTCCACCACACCTCCCCCCGTGATACATCTGGTCCCCGCATCTGGCCGTTCGACTTCTACGTGGAAGAGATGGATATCGGATTCAAGAAATGTCACCTCGAGTCCAACAAGCACCGCCCTGTGGAGAAGGTATTCCGGGACTACTTTCACGTCAAGTTTGTCCGATCAACTTTCTATGATCACCGTCGACACTGGATGAGTGTCAGCCGGTTGGTTCACGAGCAGTACATCGAGTATGGACATACAGAGCGTGGCCGCTGGTCGAATTTCATTCGCCAGGAGATCAAAGATGAGACTTGCAGGCGCATGGGCACATTGTACTAGTTTACCTTACATTACTACTATACTCCTTGATGTGTTCAGCCATATCATGTAACTAGATTTGTTCAAGTTGTACTTTCAATGATGCCAATTGTTTGCTGCATCAGCGACTGATACACTGGGTAGTAAATGGTGTGCAGGAGTGCGGGAAATGGTGTGCGGGATCCCGCACACCATTTCCCACGGTCTGTTGCACTAGTATACAAACTTGAACAACTTGTAGCGAATGGATATAAGACTAGTACTATACAGGCCAATTGCCAGGGCGATGGCCCTGTGTATCTAGTTTGGCTCTTGTGGCACGATTGCGACGCAAGATTATCTGATCAAGAAAGAAATCATACTTGTCCACCAACATCTCTCGGCATATGGCATGATAGCCACCAATCCACACATTTGTTTGTTCCGCAACAGATGAGTTGAAGAACCAACCTCCATCTGTGCCAATCAGTTCCGGGAAAGCAGCGGGGTTGCAATTTTCCTGGCAAAAAGTATGGGTTTCTTTGTGCTTGGACTTGAAGTGGAAAACGTCCACAGACAGCCCGATGTTGTCAAAGTAGGGATCCAGTTTGACGTGCTGAGCAAGGGAACAGTTGTTATCGAAGAATATGTGGTCAGGTTTGATTGCCTCGATTCGAAAGGTACGCTTGAGGAACTCCTTCAAAGGAATGACACACGGATGAGTTTTTCCAAGCAATGTAATAAGAAAGGTGAACTTACGGCAACACTGGCAACACCTTCAGCACCGAACATGGTATCTCGTCCCATTATCATACCGCAGGGAGCCACTGCGAGTTGCTCATTGTGTGTCCTCGAACGAGTGAATTTGGCTTGTAATTTTTGATGGGCGGTCGTGGTCGGAGTCGACACATCTTCATCAACTTCAGTGACATGACCACTTGAGTCGATGTCAAACACCTCCTCATCAGTGTCGAGTGCTGTAAGTTGCGATAGCGCCCTAGTATTGGCCGAGTGGCTGGTTGGATGAGCTTCACGTGCACGTAGAAGGCGATCACGGAGTTGAAAGCGAGACTGTCCTTTGTCCTGATGGTGGGATTCGACGCGCTGATGTATTGGGTCAGCGCATGTGAGCCGACCGGGCACCACCTGCTTGTCACAGTTTTTGATAGCGCAGATGTCTTTGAGGTGGACGTGAGATGGACAGAAACGATCTCGGTTATTCTTCAGCGGCACTTGACAGTTGTGCTGGGCACAACATGGGTGGCCAATGCACACGCCATCAGTGACTACGACCGAACATTTTCGAACAACTACTACGAGGATTACTACCCATACGTTTCTTGAATGCAAGACAGTACTTACCCTGGTCATCGGGTCCATAAATCCAGCGTGTGCATTTATCACAGAAATGCGTCACTTCCGGTTGGCCTTCAATTCGCATCCGCTGGTTTCGTGCCAGAATGAGGTCATTGAAGCGGTCTTTCTGTTCTCCAGTGTGCGGAACGATAAGATACTCCTCCCGCTCGAGCGCATCTTCAAGTAAACAATAAAGGAGGACGGCCGACCACACATGTTCGGATGAGAGCGTAAATCCGAACGACCAGTTTGGGGGGGGCTTGTTGGACTTCGCCAATGACGTGTTGTAAAAGCTGGCACAGGCCGTCGCAGAAGTCCTTGGGGTGAATGGGTCAGCTACCGAAATGTATAAACGATATGGACATACCAATGATCCATCAATGCCAACCACATGTCGACGACTGCACGTTCGACAAACTGATGTTCGCCAACTTGTAGAATGTCAGGGATACCGCCATAGTAAGTGCGCTCGCCCTTGAAAACCTTGAAATTGTGATGATAGTTGATCTGGCATGCTGTGCAACCATCAACTATTGGGAGTTGCGAAATGATTTAGTATGCATACCTTCACAATAGTGATGGATTGAGTAAACAGGAAGCGGACCGTCGGCAAGTGTATACAATACACACTCTCACTGCTGTACGCGCATCATGCGCATTCCCTTCAGCGTTCGAGAACAGGAGGGTGCAGAACATAGTGGATTGGGCGGGTAGAGGGTCCGTGCAGCTGAAAGAATATCAGCCTGTGATTGCCACAACAAATTGGCAGGGATTTACTAAGGCCATGCGGTAGTCCATGGTTATGGAAGGTGGAGAGTGGCGCACGAAGGAGAGAGACAACTTGAATGTTGTCCCACACCAGATCTTTGAAACTTGACCAGCACTTCAAGACTGTGTTGATGGGGAAGCTACATGTGTTTGAGAGGAACAACTGTGCGCAACGTGGAAGGACATCAGGCGCTGCGGACGGTGGATGATCGGATGGTTGGGAAAGAAGGATGTCATCCTTGATGGCAGCGGCACTTGCAAGAAACAAGAGAAAGTGGTCGAAGGGGACTGATTGCAGAGCCCGATCAGCCGCTACGATCGTGATAAATGCTGCCAGGTCCATGACTAGGTGCGGACAACTAGCGGCTGATGAGTGACGGTGGCGTGGCGGTGTGAATTTGGGCGTGGGAAATTGGTAGTGCAGTAGGCAGACAAAGTGGATTGGGGCGCGGGAAATGGGCGGTGCAAGGCGGGATGGCGGGAGCAGTGTCGCTCGGCACTCGGCTTGGTTGAATAAAGTTCAATCTCCGGTTGAACCTAATTTGGGGTCATGTAACGGTATTGGAGACTCGGTTGGAGACTCGGGCGGTGTATGCTTGGAAAGGCCAATTCCCAGATGTTCTGGATACGTTAGATGTGCTTTTCCACATTTCCTTCGAGCCTCGAAATGGAATGGCGCGTCCTATTAACTAGAATGCCGGTGTGAATATGCCACAATGAAAACAATGCTGAAGCTGGCCGAGCTTCAAGGGACGAGAACGGACGGGTCGAGGCTGGCGCTGGTCACACAGCAAGTCTGATTGATAGTAGGGTTACACCGTGAATGTCATTATAGACCCCACTGATTGGACTCCGAGGATGACCATAATTCGAATTGAAGACGACATTGGAACAAGGGGTTCAAGGGGTTCGTTTGCAAGATCACTTGTTCTGAGCTTTGGAGGACGAGATTCGTTTACCTGAGCACAGCAATATATATAGCGAATTTGATCCCTAACCATCCTGTGGAACTACTTACATGGAGTCCCGGTGTGGCCGCCTGGAACGTGTGACTGAATTGTACACATGGGGTCGGATAGGTTCTGTATCCGGCGAACCTGCCAGAGTCATACCGTCTTTTTGAGTTGCACGACCGGCCGTTGTTTGACGTTCGGCGGACCAGACGTTCGGTATTCAATACTCAGTACTCAGGTTCCATCGTCGGGGAACGCGCTAAGTAAACATGCAAGCTTAGCGCCAGATGGACTTCATCTTTGCCGTGGGAAATCTGGGACATTACGCACGAGTTTCTGTTTTTTTCGCGTCGTGCGAGTACCACGACGGCGACCCGATGATACCTCGAAGTTCTGCTCGAAAACTGGAGACGACTTTGGTGTCGTACTCCCGGCAACGTCTTCCGCGACCAGCTCGACTCTACTCGACGCCCTCAAAGAAGGCCAATGCACCTGCAGCCGCCTTCGCCCAACTTCAGGTCCCACAGCCGGACGGCTTTCGCTACACGACACGGAAGGACCCGTTGACGCAGGAGGGAACGTCTTTCGTCAACGACATGCGCGGATTTCTGCACCGCCGCGTTCCCTACACAATTTTACCTACCCCTCTCCCCGATCAGTCCAATGCCACCGCACTCAGCACTTATTTCTTCCCCGATTCACCCACACAGGACCAGCTTGCAGTCATGGACGCCTGTCTCTACAATCTGTACGACGTCCCTCGCGCGAAACAAATTTTCGAACGGTTACGAAAATCTGCCTCGGCTGAATCCCTTCTCGAGACGCGGATATACAACTCTTTTTTGGAGGCATACATTGATATGGCGTCTGTAAAAGAGCCACATGATAGAGCTCTCTGGGTCGAAGAGGCATGGTCGTTGTATGAGGCTATGGAAAGTGGGTCCGAAAGTATCCACCCGACAGCTCAGACCTATGCAATCATGCTTCTTGCTCGGTCAAGGTAACGACTAGATTGTATAACCTGAATACTCCGTCTCTGACTACTCCCCCTATAGACTCGATTCTGACCTTCACGAGTCGACATCAGCGCCCAGCCCAGCCAAGTTGCTCAGTAGACTCACGGCACGCGAAATAACCATTCAAGACGTGATATCCGATCGCGTCTTTGCCTCGTCAGAGGAAGCTTCGGAAGTCATCCGCTTGCTATCCAAAGCAGCCATAGAGATGAACATGTCACGGGTCATTGCAGAACTAGGACAAGTGGAGGCCATGGGGACTGGTCGCATCGACCCGTTGAGCGACGTACCGGACGTAATGCCAGTTAAGAAACTCGCGGTCAGTCCATTGTTCGTTATCGCATTTCAACTCGACTGAACCTTTCACAGCAGACATCCCAAGAAGTGGTCGATGAAAATGGCAGTATCGTTCAATCGGCCCTGGTGGAAGAGATCCCATTCAATTTGGACAATCTACGCAAACACCTGGCACAGGTCACCCTTGCGCGTCGAGTTTTACCTGAAGATGTCGCAGCCCGGCAAAAATTGCTTGAATCGTCTGTCTACGATGTTGCGGTAGAGAGGCTCAAACACGAGGCCAAGATATTCGATGAGATAGGTTTGGGTCATATGGATGCAGGTCTCCGGCGAGCAGACCTTCAACGATGGATGTGGGATTGGCATCAAAAGCTCCGTGCTCGCTTAGAAACTGAGATTACAGACATTATCGCTGCTGAGGGCAAGCAAACACGAGGTATGTGTTGACTCGTCACTCGTCACTCGGAGAACTAAATCTAACACGGCGTCCAGGGGATAGAACGACGCGTTTGGGTCCATTTTTGTCGCTCGTAAAGCCTGAAACGCTTTCACTCATCACTATCCTCGAGGTGATGCGGCTAAACAGCACTGGTGGTATTGCAGACGGCATGAAATTGGCTCGTGCTCTCCTTACTGTTGGGCGTGCTGTCGAAAACGAGTACAAGGCTCAGATGTGCAAGCGTAACAACATTGCGATACCTTCGTTGCATCGCATCGGCGACCAAAGTTATTTCTCAGGTCTTGGCTATCGGGATTTGCACGCACGGCGAGTTACGGCGGCCAAGTACATCCAGGATAACGAGGAGTGGACGACAGAGTGGACGCAATTGTTGCGCGTGCGAGTGGGGAGTATATTAGTGGACTGCTTGATGGACGTCGCAATTGTCGAACGTACGGCAGTCGACAAACGGACCGGCGAAGAATTGTGGGTGTAGTTTTTTCCTCTCTTGTACTCCCAGGGGATTGACAATGCATCCAGGAAGGAGAATCAGCCTGCGTTCTACCACGCATACGAATACGTTCGTGGTCAGAAACTGGGTGTCATCCGACTGAATCCTGTCGTCGCCGATCGACTTGCCAAGGATCCTCTGCGTGAAACCCTTCATCCCCGCCATCTTCCTATGCTTATCAAGCCCAAGCCCTGGCTCGCTCCAGACCAGGGCGGATACATCTACAACAAAAGTAGGCATCTTCTTAGGTCTCGCTGGACAGGCCGCTGACGAAACGATACAGCTTCGGCCATGCGTTTCAAGGACTGTCAGGAACAACAAAGCTACCTCCACCATGCCTCGTCACTGGGCAATCTTGAGCTCGTATATGCTGGGCTGGATGTCCTGGGCAGTACGCCTTGGCAGATCAACCGGGGCATCTTTGATATCGTGCTTCAGGTGTGGAATTCCGGTGAAAGGCTTTGCAAGATTCCTCCTGCAGTATACGACAAGTCTGAGCCAAAGAAGCCGGAAAACTATGACACAGACGTGCAGGCGAAATCCATATATAGCCAGCGTCTGAAGAGCCATGTCCAAGACAAAGCAAACAACCATTCGGAGCGGTGCAGCGTTAATTATAAGATCGAGATATCTCGCGCTGTGAGTCTTGTCTGTATGCGCTAGACTACTATACTCACAGAAGGATAGTTCTTGGGTGACACATTCTACCTCCCACACAACCTTGATTTCCGTGGGCGAGCTTACCCCATTCCACCTCATTTGAGTCACATCGGTGACGACTTGGCCCGTGGTCTCTTGATGTTTGCGGAAGCAAAACCCCTCGGCGCACGCGGTCTGCGCTGGCTCAAGATTCATCTTGCCAACCTATACGGTTACGACAAGGGCAACTTCGACGAGCGCGAAGCGTTCGTGACGAACCACCTTGACGATATATACGACAGCGCCGAGAAGCCTTTGGAGGTTCATCAATTTCTTCCTTTCTGTGTCGTTCACTGATCATTGGATAGGGTCAACGGTGGTGGGCCAAGGCGGACGATCCATGGCAATGTCTAGCTACTTGCATGGAACTCCGCGTAGCGCTCGAATCGGGGGATCCTCACGCATACATGTCGGCTCTTCCCGTTCACCAGGATGGCACATGCAATGGTCTGCAACACTACGCTGCTCTCGGAGGTGATGGCAATTGTGCTGCACAGGTCAACTTGGTTGTCACAGACTGACCGTCGGACGTGTACACCTACATCGCCAACATGGTTGAAAAGATCATACAGAGAGACGCATACAATGGCGAAAAGATTGCTCAACTCTTGTTGGGCAAGATCTCTCGCAAGGTGGTCAAGCAGACGGTGCGTACGCTGCGTTTTTCCTAGTTCAGGTCGTTGGACGTTGACCGCCGGTCTTTTTCCTGAATTCAGGTCATGACGACGGTGTATGGTGTGACTTATATCGGAGCTCGCGACCAGATCGAGAAGCAGCTGAAAGATCGGGGCGACATACCCGAGGAACTTTGTTGGACGACCTCTGCCTACCTCGCAAAGAACGTTCTCCACTGCATCGGCGACCTCTTCTCGGGTGCCAAAGCCATCCAAAACTGGCTCAACCTCTGTGCCAAGCTCATCACCAAAGGCGTTCCCAAAGAACGTCTTCCCGAGATCCTCAAACCCCAACGTGCCAATGCCAAGGCAGACACCGTCGAGGCCCGCGTACGCAAGGAGCAGATGGCGACGGTAGTGTGGACGACGCCGTTGGGACTGCCGATTGTACAGCCTTACCGCAAGGCGAAACGCAAGCAGATCATGACGTCTCTACAGACGGTGTACATCTCGGACCCTGCCGCGCCCGCGGCCGTCAACGGTACCAAGCAAGCCTCTGCGTTCCCTCCCAACTTTATACATTCTCTGGACGCAACGCACATGATGCTGACCGCGTTGGAATGCAGGGTGAGTTGTTCTCTGACGTGGACACACGAGGGGAGACTGACGGTGGTGGTAGACGCGCGATATTACGTTTGCATCCG
This sequence comes from Leccinum variicolor, assembly GCA_038091415.1. NCBI lineage: Eukaryota > Fungi > Basidiomycota > Agaricomycetes > Boletales > Boletaceae > Leccinum > Leccinum variicolor. The sequence goes on from JBBPOK010000367.1 coordinate 16,416, forward strand.
TGCACGACTCTTATTGGACGCATGCGTCCAGCATTGATCAAATGTCCGAGGTCATCCGGGACACGTTCATCGCTCTGCACTCGTCTGACATTCTTCGTAAACTCGAAGCCGAGGTGAGCACGACGTTTCCTATGACCGGTTCTTTTTAACCCCCAGAACAGTTTCGAGAGCGCTACGCGAACCATTTTGTGCCGTTATCGGCGATTCGCAAGGAGACGACGCTGAGGTCGCTCAAGAGCGCTGGCTGTCGGATTTCGGCGTCGAGCGATGTGGCTGCGGAGCTGAAGCGGGAGAACGAGGCGGTTGGAAAGCTACTTGACGTGACTGCGGACGTCGAGGGCAGTTCGATCTCGACTATCACTATGGATGATTCGGACGGTTCTGTGTCCTCCGTCGTGACGACCGCGACCGCGACGGCACCTGAAGAGCTCGTCAAGCGTCCACGGGGTCGACCAAAGGGTTCGAGCCAGAAACGGATCCTAGTGACACACGACGATGCGGAGGGCGGGGCGGCAACGGAGGGATTCGGGGATGCCGATGACGTGAGCGACGAGGACGTGCCAGCGGCGTTCAAGAATAAGTTTATCAAACTGTCGCACTTGATCCCGCCGCATCCAAAAAAGGGCACGTTCGAAGTGGAAACGATCCGCCAGTCGTTGTACTTTTTCTCCTAGGGGTGCGACGTCGCGTCATGAGCGTGCTCCCTCGTCTTTGCTTTCGTAATCCCCTCCTCCTGGTCATACCATCTAGTTTAATTGTTTTCACGTTCATCGTTCGTTCCCTAACGCATCAACTCCGCACTTATTATCCACGCATATTGTAACCCATCCACTTAACTAGTGCTACATGTGACCTGACCGTTGTACATACAAGTAGAGAGTGAGAATGAGCATACGAGACCTTTACTTATAACATGGCTCGGGGCGAGACGGGAGAGCTACGAGGGAGATCTAGAGCTTCCGCACGAAGATCTAGTTCTGACTGGCCAGTCTGGCTGCTGTCGCTGGAGAGTGAAGAGATCGATTCAGTGCATTCAAGTTGAAGATCTAGATCTAGATCATATATATCTACACGTGAATAGAGATAACTAAAAATGGTGATAGAGTCGTATACTACGAGGCTCCAGCGTGTCCAAAAGGTTAAACATACAGCATCTAGTAACCCCCGGGAATATTCGCGATGCATTCAAGCAAGCTGCGCAAACCCGATCCGTAATCTACCATAATCGAACACGGTGTATATGCCCCCCAGGAACGCCATCCCAATGGTCCACAATCCTAGGCCATATAGTTAGAACGAGTCCCATCTCTAAGCGCCGCAGAAGGGGGTTCAGGGATGCGAGAAGTTTATGAAAGCTCACCGTCAGTAGTATACAAGCGATCGCCGACAATGGCGCTGAAACAATTAGGAGAACCTTGCTCAATTGGTCCAATATTAAGAACTTTTGGAGGGAGATGAAATGTTGTTCCACCAAAGGTAAAGATCACTGTCGGGAAAGAGTCACAAGGTACTGGAGGCTGTCAATAAAAATAAAGTAACGAACGCAATCCCGAACTCACAGTAGTAGTAACCCATGGATTCATGTTCTTTGAGGGTACCGCCAATTGCTTTGTAGAGTTCTGCAACCCGATTCCAATCTCCGAAGATGTGCTCTGAAGCAGTGTCGAACATGACAGGTACATTTTTGAGGATTTTTTTACCATTGACACTAACATCGTCCATGGACACCTGCCAGTACCCCTACATAAATGCCAATGTCAGCGTCATCCACACCCATCCACCATTCAACTCACAGGAGTTGTTACGCGTGTACAAGCGATGTTACCCTTGTACAGCTCGCTGTTTGCTCCACCGAGATACAATTCGGCCCCAGAATGAGTGAGTTTCAATGAGAATGTCGGATTCATTAGCCTATTGTTTCTGAGAAGTGATTGGAACAGCGGTTCAACACCAAGTTTCGAGATGGAAGGGAAGGCCAATCCCAATAAACCGTCTGAATATACATTGTCCCGTATCGGAGAAGTGTACCATTGTACAGAAACAAAGGTCTGAGGGTTTGCCTAGCTTGGTGTCAGAATTCAGTGGTGATGTTCATAATCGATACAAAACATACAGTGAATCCACCGATGGTTATATTATCAGTATATTGATCGCCTTCGACGATAGTTCCATCTTCATATGTAAGCCGAAATGACCGACCATCGCGCTTAGAAGTTTTGGATAAATCGGGATTCCAGAGGTCGCGATTTCTGGAAATCCCAATACAGCCAGTCTGCAGCACCCACGTATCGCTGCGTTGAGTTGAGCAAAACCAGTTGTATGAGCTAAACGAAAATACATACGCCGAACCAGTGTCGATGTGGACTGTGATGTAGATCAGGCTAAATATATATCAGAATGATATAAGAGAATTTACCCTTCAATGTCTTGGGAGGAGTGCCAATCGAAATTTCGCCCATCCAAAGGTAACCTGGATCAGGGCTAGTGGCCAGTGGGACGCCAGTGCCACGCCTTCCGAGTTCGGACTCGCTCCGTTCCACTGCGAAAGGATGCATCGTCCCCGTGTTCATCTCGTAATTGTCTAGGCCACGAATGATCTTGCTGAAAAGAATGTCTGAGCGGGACAGATGTAATGGTCCGTTCCACGTACTCCCTGACTGATATAGCACGAGAGCTGATTGCGTCGAGATCGACGTTTTTGTTGGAGGACAGAGAGGAAGAGTGTCTGACGAGTGGTATGGCTATGCCATCCGCCTTCCAGCTTGGTATAGGCTTCGCAATGGCCAGAGCAATCAGTCGGCCGGCGACTGCAAGTATGGTTATCGTAATGAATCGCATTCAAGAAGGGTGGAAAGGAATAATGAAACGTCCACCTACTACAGACCTTTAATAACGACTCGGAAGCCAAGAGTAACACCATCATGTGTGGGAACCGATCATCGAGGTCAAACTGATGACGATAGAATCACACCTGGTGGTCTCATCCGAGCGGAGAACAAGAACGCGGTGCAAACAGAACTTGCCCCAAGACTGTTCCACACTGGGACATGGCTAGACTGTCACGCAGAGCCAACATCCACTGGCAGATTGGGCGGATCGCCGCAGCATGACACGAAAACTATGGTCATATTATTATATGATTGATATCTCGGAGGAGCCTAGACCATCCTAGACAGAAATGCCGGCCCCCCCGGAAATGCCAGAGCGGTCGAGTCTTGTTTAAGAGGACGCGCCGAGCGCGGTTTTGACTGCGTTCGGGGGAGAGAACAGGCATAGTGCGTGGATCGTGTCGGGAGCGGGGAGGATGACGTCCGAGGTGAGGCGTGATATATACACAGCAAAGTCGGCGTTGGCAGAGGCGAAGACGCATTTGAGGGAGTTATATACCGCGACGAAGGGGTACTGGGACGTCAGAAAGCGCGGCCAATCTGCATGCGCGTGAGGTTCAGCGCGTATTGTTGAGAGGGGCACGCCCACCAGCACGAGTTTGGTCCCAGCTTGGCTCGGGATCGTTCTTTTTGTTATTGGTTTTCTTCTTGGACGATGGTGCATCCGAGACCTGCCAAGTTTTGGAAGCCGCGAGTTGTTTCTCGAGCTTGGGCGGCGCGTACGTTCGTCAGTCTCGACTGTCCTTTCCGTTTGTGGCGAGTGCAAATGCAAAGTGGGACTGAAGGTCCAACTGCGTGAGATACGCCGCGGCTGGTCCGTGAACGTTTGAACGTTAAGCAACGTTCAGGTCCACTGACTGACACTGGATGGATTACATGTCAGTCAAGGTGAAACGCACGATAGAACATGGCAAAAGAAGACGGGTCCAGCATTGATCAAATGTCCGGGACACGTTCATCGGGGCGATGAACGAGGCTGCACTCGAAGCCGCCGAGATGTGACAGTGAAAATTGCCGGCAAAGTGCGAATAATTAAAATCCCTTTGTTTTACCCTACAACAGTTTCGAGAGCGCTACGCGAACCATTTTGTGCCGAAGTTATCGGCGATTCGCAAGGACTCGGTCCGGAGATCAGTACAGGCTGTCGGATTTCGGCGTCGAGCGGTGTGACTACCGCGCAGCTGAGGCGGGTCGAGGGCAGTTCGATCTCGATCATCACTACTAGCACGGAGGATTCGGACGGCGCTGCGTTCCCCGGGCCGTCGTGACCGCGACGGCACCTGAATAGGCGGTAGCGCTCGTCAAGCGTCCACGGGGTCGACCAAAGGGTTCGAGCCAGAAACGGATCCTAGTGACATACGACGATGCGAAGGCGGCAACGGAGAATACGAGGGAGACGTGCCAGTTCAAGAACAAATTTATCAAGATCCCGCCGCATCCGAGATAGGGGGGCAGTGGAGACGATCCGCTAGTCGTTGTACTTTTTCTCCTAGTAGGATGCGACGTCAGGTCATACGCGTGCCCCTCGTCTTTTCTTTCGTAACCCCCTCCAGGTCATACCATTCAGTTCAATCATTTTCATTAATAGAGAGTGACAGTCAGTGAGCATGCGAGACCTTTACTTATAACATGGCTTGGGGCGAGACGGGAGAGCTAGGGAGAGCTTCCGCACGAAGACCCAGACCTTGTTCGCTACTAGTTCACGTGGTGTGACTGTTGTCGCTGGAGAGTGAAGAGATCGAATATGTTGAGATCATATATATCTACACGTGAATAGAGAGAACTAAAATGGTGATGGAGTCGTCGTATATGAGATTCGCTGGTGGGAGTGTGGGGCCGAGTCTGCGCAAAAGAAAGGTGCGCGGGGGGAGGTCGGCGACTCGGTGCGGTGGAATGTGCAGAATGATGGGGTTTCTGCGACGACCTCGGAGCAGACTGAACCTTCAGAGCGCAGGTGAGTCCGAATCGTGCAGAGGAGACATGGTGGAGCGACTCAGAGGAGAAGCAAGCGAAACGAAGAGGGCACAACAGGACCGCCGGAGAGTGCAACTCCGAGTCACAACTGAGTCCAGCGAGCCAGTGCTTGAAGAAGGCTTGCGACCGGGACACGCGCTTCAGAGTATGATAGGCAAACAACTAGCATCTTGAAACAGTGTGCGCGTGGCAGGGAGTTGATAAGTCATACGTTAAACATACACCGTACCGGGAGCATTCAAGCGAGCTGCGCAAACCCGATCCGTAAATTACCGTAATCGAACACGGTGTATATGCCCTTCAGGAAAGTCATCCCAATGGTCCAAAATCCTAGGCTATATAGTTAGAACGCGTCCCATCTACTAAGCGCCGAAAAAGGGGGATTCAGGAAGCGATAAGTTTATGAAATCTCACCGTCAGTAGTATACAAGCGATCGCCGATAATGGCGCTGAAACAATTGGGAGAACCTGCCTCAATTGGTCCAACATTGAGAAATTCTGGAGGGATTTGAAACGGTGTTCCCCCAAAAGTAAAGATCACAGTCGGGAAAGAGTCACAAGGGACTGGAGGCTGTTGATAAAAACAAGGTACCGAACACAATCCCGAACTCACAGTAATAGAAACCAAGGTTTCCATGTTCCTCGAGGGTACCGCCAAGGGCTTTGTAGAATTCTGAAACCCGTTTCCAATCTCCGTAGATGTAGGTTGAACCAGTGTCGAAAAGAACTGGTAAAGTTTTGAGGATTTTTTTACCATTGACACTAACATCGTCCATCGACACCTGCCAGTATCCCTACATAAATACCAATGTCAGTGACATCCACACCCATCCACCATCTGAACTCACAGGAATTGTTACGCGTGTATAAGCGATGTCACCCTTGTACAGCTCGCTGTTTGCTCCACCGACGTACAATTCGGCCCCAGAAGGAGTGAGTTTCAATGAGAATGTTGGATTCATTAGCCTATTTTGTCTGACAAGCGATTCGAAAAGCGGTACACCAAGACCCGAGACGGAAGGGAAGGCGAATCCCACTAAACCGTCTGAATATCCATTGTTCTGTATCACCGGAGAAGTGTACGATGATATAGAACCAAAGGTCTGAGGGTCTGCCTAGCTTGGTGTCAGAATTCAGTGGTGATGCTCATAAGCAATACAAAACATACAGTGAATCCAGCGATGGTTACATTATCAATATATTGAAAGCCTTCGACCATGGTTTTATCTTCATATCTGAGCTGAAATGACCGACCATCGTACTCAGAAGTTGTGGATAAATGTGGATCCCAGAGGTTGCGATCTTTGGGAATCCCATCACAGCCAGTCTGCAGCACCCACATATCGCTGCGTTGACTTGAGCAAAATCAGCTGTATGAACTAAAAGAAAGTACATACGCCGAACCAGTGTCGATTTGGACTGTGATGTGGATCAGGCTGAACATATATCGGAATGATACATGAGAATTTACCCTTCAATGTCTTGGGAGGAGTGCCAATCGAAATTTCGCACATCCAAATGTCATTTAGATCAGAGCCGGTCAGTGGGACGCCAGGGCCACGCCTTCCGAGTCCGGACTCGCTCCGTCTCATAGCAAAAGGATGCATCGTCCCCGTGTTCGTCTCGTAATTGTCTAGGCCACGAAGGATTTTGCTATAAAGGAATTTTCTGAGAAAGCCAGAGGTAATGGTTCATTCCACGTACTCCCTGACTGATATAGTATGAGAACTGATTGCGTCGAAATCCACGTTTTTGTTGGAGGACAGAGAGGAAGAGTGTCTGACGAGTGGTATGGCTATGCCACCCGCCTTCCAGTTGGGTATAGGCTTCGCAATGGCCAGAGCAACAAGTCGGTCGGCGACTGCAAATGTTGTTATCGTAATGAATCGCATGACTGGCGGTGGAACGTCCATCTACTGACCATTAATAATGAGAAGCCAACAGGTCATCAGGGACAGGAAAAGATCGAATGATGCATAGGTCAAACTCATGATGTGTTGGTTTGATCCGAGTGGAAGAACACGGGTTTTCTTGACGTCCCCAGGATGCCTCTGGAGTAACGCCGTTACGCAGAGTAAGCTCGTTCATGAAATTCAAGATGGGAAGACCTTTATTTCACACTGACTCTGACTGCAAGTGAAATTGTCGAGAGTTGATGTGCGAATCAGGTTCAAATTCCGAATGTCTCCAACCAGCGGTCGGCGTTGCGGACACGGACCCGGCGGGAAGGGTTGCTAAAAGGGTCAAACTAATGACGATGGGATATCTGGTACTTATGACGTGACGTCGCACGAGAGATCAGTGTCAGTCAGTTAGTCACTGAACCTGAACAAAATTGACACAGACCAGCGTATCTTAGGTCAAGAACATGAAGAAGAAAACCAAAAAGAGCCGAGCTGGGACCAAACTCGTGCTGGTGGGGCGCGTTCCTCTCCACAACATACGCTGACCTCACGCGCATATAGACTGGTCGGGCTTTCTGACGTCCCAGTACCCTTCGTCGCAGCATACAACTCCCTCAAATGTGTCCTCGCCTCTCACATCTCGCTGATGTCATCCTCCCCGCTCTCGACACCATCCACGTATTCCTGTTCTCTCCCCCGAACCCAGTCCACAGCTCCAACCAGAGCATATAGACAGCACACGCATCACTCTGACCTCCCCGATCCTCACGTACGTCCTCCGGACGGCCTTGCCCACATTGCTTCACGCCGCCCATGATAGCGAAACGTCCACGCCTGCGTCCGCCGACGCGTATGCGCACGTAGACAGAGTCCTCGACCGCCTCCTCGAGTGCGTCCTCCCTCTCCGGATTCCTACGTACCATCACTCCGTTTTGTTTCGCCCGTCTCGCGCCTCTCCTCCAAGCGCCACCGCTCAAGAAGGACAAGCTCGGTCGGTCCGTTGGAAAAGCCAAAGACAAGAGCAAGGACAAGGACAAGGGTGCCGGATCATCAGCCGCCGTCACCCTTGCGACGCAGACCTCTGACGTACGCACTGACGTGTTCGCGCTCACCGCCGCGTCGTTCGAGGCGCTGGATGCCCTGATGGGCCCACACACCCCGTTCGTCACTCTAGCCCGGCGCCGGTGGGGCCGGGTCCGGCAACCTGGCGAGCACTATCAGGGACAGACTCGGTCTGGAGGCGATTCGCGAGCTCGAGGAGTTGTACGTGGTACCTTGTCCTCCAGCACCAGCACCAGCACCAGCACCAGCACCTCCTCCCTCCCTAAATGCGCTCCAGCTGCCGTCTCAACCTCGACCGACCACGTCATCCGAACCGCCTCTGCCGACGCCGCCCCAAACATTGTCTCTCTGTCGTCCCAACCCCGAACCCGAACTCAACTCGAATCCCTCTCCACGCGGCTTGAACGACTCTCCGGAACCCGAGCGGACCGCGCTCGCGACGAAAGACGCAGGCTGGTTCCTCACCAGCGTGCTCCACCTGTGCGTCATCGTCGCGCCTGCATCCACATGCATGTCCTCTTCCGGACCCAGATACGGACGGGCCCGGAGCTGCTCCGCGAGACGCTCCTCGAACGAATCGGCAAACTCGTGTGGTCTGCCTTTATCATGCTTGGGTACGAGTGGACGCACGGCCGTTTCAGGGGAGGCTGATGGTCCTCCACGTTCCAAGTCTCGGCTCAGGTCGAGACGGCGGACAAACGTCATGCAGCAGCCACTACCACCACTACCACGGTCCCCATCACCATCGACCCTGTTTTCCAACACACGTTATTGGCCATCTGCGAACACGCATTGAGCCAGCTCGTATCGCCGTAGTACGCACAAGTAGGCTCGGGTTGGAGGCTGAACACTGTTTTTAAAAGATTTTTCAAATTTTACATGATCATATGTCGTGGTCGCTGGACAAGACTTAGACCTCTTTGGCATCTCCCGTGGGGCCGGCATTTCTGTCTAGGTTCCTCCGAGGTATCAATCACACTGTCGCCAATATATCTAGATAACCACAATTGCCGTGGTCAGGCTGCCTAAATTTTTTTTTTTTTTTTTTTTAAGTCAATTACTGTCCCGTGTGGAGTGTGTATACTCTATGAGGACAATCTAACTAAGCGTGAGGCTCCTGCCCCCTACAACTCCGTCTGCGCGAATGCCCCGAGGTGGGCATGACCCCCCCGGCCCGCCGTTCCCGCCGGCCGTTTTAGACGCCACAGACCCCGCCGTAGTGCTCTTTTGTTTCGTATCGTATAGGTAGCGATAAGTGTCGGCAATGTGGGTAACAGGTACTAGGGCCCGTGGGCCTGTCGTACGATAGGGAATAGTGGAGTGTGTGCGCTTAGAAGATGAGGTCTAGATGGATGGAAAAAGAAAGTGAGCGAGTGAGCGGGAGAATGAATGGCCCCGCTGTTGTTTTGAGGCGTGTCCCCCTGTTCGCGTGGGTCCCGTGTTCGCGTATGCGTTGGAGGAGGTCTTCTTCGTCCCGTCTCGTCTCTACTCATCCTCGTCTCATCCTCTCTGTCTCCGCAGCTTCATCCACCCAGGCCTGCTGATCCCTCGTAGACGTGATAGTTAATATATTGGACGTGGTTTGCATGATGCGTGTGTATGTTCTGGGCAAGGACGAGATTCATCAGTTGCTTTTCATTTTGGTGGAGACGTCACCGAAGGTGGGCTTCAGGCGTTCCGTTGCTTTGACGAAGGCTATCAAAGCGTTGGTCGCTTTCTTGTCAGAGAGCAAGGCCGGTATTGAATCTGCTTGTCTTCCGAGTGTGTTTCTCAAGACTTGTCGTTCGCGTGCATATTGTGGGCAGTCGAGTATAAAATGCTTAACGTTCTCCGCCGCGTTGGGGCAATGCGGGCAGTTTGGCGAGTCCGCTCTTTTGATGCGATGAAGGTGCGCGTTTAGCGCTATGTGGCCTGTGCGTAGGCCCGTCAGCAATGAGGCCTGTTTCTTCGAGAGTGGGGAGATGAGTTTCAAAAAGGTATTAGAGGGCTTATCCATGTCGTAGCGACTCATGCGCTGGAATCTGATCGATTTGTTCCAGTTCGCCGCCCATCTTCGTTTTGAAAGTTCCCTATGCGATTGTTTAAGGGCCGTGATGCTGTTCGGAAGGGGATGAGTCTGGAGGTATTCTGGTAGCGACTGGGTTTCCGAGTTGTTATCTCGTGTACTTGCCGCCACGCGAGCTTCCTCGTCGGCTTTCTCATTGCCTGGGACCCCTTTGTGGCCTGGGATCCACCTCACCATGATTTGGTTCCTCTTGAGGTCGTGTTTGCGTTTCACGTCTTTTATGATTCTATGGAGGTGGTGCAGTATATAGTGTCCTGGCTTGGTAGTGGGTCGCTCACCCGATTTAATTGCCGCTTGGTTGTCTATCAAAATGGCGACCTCATTTCCAGTGCTGGGCATGGCGAGTAACATCTTCGCCGCCAGTGTGAGCCCCACTGCTTCGGCTTCATAGACCGTGTGGTCTTTCATTTCCCCAAGGTGATAGCGAAGGACTTGCGGGGGGGCGTTTACGGGTAGACAGACCGCCGCCGCACCTACCCCTTCCTCAGTGCCCGAACCATCACTGTATATTACCGTATGTTGTTTCTGAATTATCTCCGCGAGATCTTGAATCGCTCGCTCCGCATTTGGGGCTATGTGTGTTTTATATGGGGCTTTAGTGTAGTCGGGAGTAGAATTACGGGTTAGTGGCTCGATTGCCTTCGGGTCAATTTTGAACGCATGTAGGAGGTAATGTAGGGATGAGCGATGACGTTTGACAAACCTACTAGCAGCTCGTTTGACGAATATGTGTAATGGGTGGGTGTTCGGGACTACTGCAAGGCGCAGTGCGGCCACATACGTGAGTAACATTCCCTCGTACATCACGAAAACCCTGCTTGTAAATGATTCGAAGGCCACGACCGACCCCGAGGCGGGCCCGAGGGTTGTGGGTACCATGAAGCTCGGTCAGGCCCGATGTGAGTGATTACCATACGATACGAATGGGCCGAAATGACACCGAGCTGGTTGTACAACGACGGGCCCATGTCCCGAGAGTGACACCGAGCCCATAGTAAACAGATTGGCCTGGAAGGTCCGAATTCGTATCATACATGTGGGCCCTTTCATTGAGAGTGATACCGAACTCGTAGAGTACGGTTGGGCCTTAAGCTGTGCTTGACATTGATCCGGTATATGATGCTCGGGCCCGTAAGCTGATGAAATGGTTGAGCTCGTAGATGATGGACTGGCCGAGTGCACATAGCGACTACGAGCTGGTAGCATATTGGCGGGCCCTTGTCCTGCCAATGACGCCGAGCACGTGAACTGGACGCCGTATATTATGGTCAGGCCGATATGGTGATGATGACACCGCGCAGGTAGAGTACGGACTGGCCCATTCCAAATGGAGACACCGAGATCGTAGCATATTGGTGGGCCCTTGTGTTGAGTGGGACACTGAATTGGTAGAGTACGGATCGGCCTGTCCAATGAGAGTGCATAACCGTCGTAGATTATGATCGGGCCGGCGATGTGGTGATGATCGCATCGTGCACGTAGAGTATGGACTGGCCCATTCCAAATGGAGACCCCGAGGTCGTGGCATATGGATGGGCCCTTCTGTTGAGGGGGACACCGAGTCGGTAGAGTATGGGTCGGCCTGTCCAATGAGAGTGAAATATAGGTCGTAGGTTATGGTCGGGCCGATATGGTGATGATGACACCGCGCAGGTAGAGTATGGGCGGGCCCATTCCAAATGGAGACCCCGAGGTCGTAGTGTATGGTTGGGCCCTTGTGTTGAGTTGGACACCGAGTTGGTAGAGTACGGGTCGGCCTGTCCAGTGAGAGTGAAATATAGGTCGTAGGTTATGGTCGGGCCGATATAGTGGTGATGACACCACGCACGTAGAGTATGAGCTGGCCAGTTTCCAAATGGAGACCGCGAGGTCATAGCATATGGGTGGGCCCTTGTGTTGAGTGGGACACCGAGTCGGTGGAGTACGGGTCGGCCTTTCCAATGAGAGTGAAATGGACGCCGTACATTATGGTCGGGCCGATATAGTGGTGATGACACCACGCACGTAAAGCATGGACTGGCCCATTCCAAATGGAGACACCGAGGTCGTAGTGTATGGGTGGGCCCTTGTGTTGAGTGGGACACCGAGTCGGTAGAGTACGGGTCGGCCTCTCAAATGAGAGTGAAATGGAGACCGTTCATTATGGTCGGGCCGATATGGTGGTGATGACACCGCTCACGTAGAGTATGGACTGGCCCATTCCAAATGGAGACACCGAGGTCGTGGCATATGGATGGGCCCTTGCATTGAGGGGGACGCAGAGTCGGTAGAGTACGGGTCGGCCTTTCCAATGGGAGTGAAATACACATCGTAGGTTATGGTCGGGCCGATATGTTGATGATCGCACCGTCCGCGTAGATTATGGACTGGCCCATTCCAAATGGTGACGCAGAGGTCGTGGCATATGGATGGGCCCTTGCATTGAGGTGGACGCAGAGTCGGTAGAGTACGGGTCGGCCATTCCAATGAGAGTGAAATGGACACCGTTCAATATGGTCGGGCCGATATGGTGGTGATGACACCGCTCACGTAGAGTATGGACTGGCCCATTCCAAATGGAGACACCGAGGTCGTGGCATATCGGTGGGCCCTTGTGTTGAGTGGGACACCGAGTCGGTAGAGTATGGGTCGGCCTCTCCAATGAGAGTGAAATACACATCGTAGGTTATGGTCGGGCCGATATGTTGATGATCCCACTATCCGCGTAGATTATCGACTGGCCAATTACAAATGGTGACACCGAGGTCATGGCATATGGATGGGCCCTTTTGTTCGGTGGGACACCGAGTCGGTAGAGTATGGGTCGGCCTTTCCAATGAGAGCGAATAACTGTCGTATATTATGATCGGGCTGATATGGTGATGTTCCCACCGTCCGCATAGATGACGGACTGGCCCATTCCAAATGGAGACGCCGAGGTCGTGGCATTTGGGTGGGCCCTTGCATTGAGTGGGACGCCGATTCGGTAGAGTACGGGTCTGTCTTTCCAATCGGGGTGAAGCGGACGCCATACATTATGGTCGGGCCGATATGGTGGTGATGCCACCCCGCAGTGAGAGAATGGATTGGCCCATTCCAAATGGAGACCCCGAGGTCTCGGCATATGGATGGGCCCTTGCTGTGAGTCAGACACCGAGTAGGTAGAGTACGGGTAGGCCTTTCCAAAAAGAGTGAAATACAGGTTGAATATTATGGTCGGGCGGATATGGAGTTGATTGCAGCGAGCAGGTAGACTATGGCCAGGCCCATTGCACGTAGCAACACCGAGCGTGTGCTATATAAGTCGGCTATTACAATAAGAGTGAAATACTCTGTCGATTATGGTGGGGCCGAACATAGAGTGCGGTCAGGCCCATTCAAAATGGCGACGCCGAGCTCGTGGCATATGGGTGGGCCATTGCATCACAAGTAACACCTATTTGATACCTTACGGGTCGGCCCTTATGCTGAGTGCGACACCGAGTCCATGGGGCTATCATATACACTGCGGGTGGGCCGATTCCAAATGCCGACACCGAGCTCGTAGCAAATGGATGGGCCCTTGCATTGAAAGAAACGCCGAGCATGGTCCGCCCTTATGCCGAGCATGACACGTGCCGAGCCGGCGCAGTAGGGGTTGACCCTTACCCCCGAACTGAGAAGTCATCCCCCGATTATAGTTTTATGACACCGAGTGGATACATTGCGAATGGGTCGATTCCAAATGGCGACCCCGATCTCGTAGCAAATGTACGGAGTAGATTACGGTTGGGCTGATGTGGAGTTGATTACAGCGAGCAGGCAGACTATGGACAGGCCCATTGCACATCGCGACGCCGAGCTGGTGCTATATAAATCGGGGCATGCTCCCAGTGTGACATCGCGAATGTAGAGGACGAATCGGCCTTGACAATGAGAATCGAATGAACGTCATAGATTATGGTCTTACCAATATGGCGATGATGACACCGAGCAAATAGACCATAGGCAATGGCGACGCTGACCTTGTGCCGTATGGATGGGTCCTTGCATCTAGTGTCATGCCGATGTCGTAGTACAAGGGGCCCTTAGACCAAGGGCGACACCGAGCCTATAGAGCTCTGGTTGTCCCGTACCGAACTCAGATTTGATGGCTGCTTTTTGTTGGTCACCTGCGGGCGAACCGCCTTCAAGCTGATTTCGGACATCTTGTTTGCTCCAAAGCCGGCACCCATTTCCATCCCGAACTCAGGTTTGGTGACAGCTAGGTATCGGTCACCTCATGCCGACACACCTTCAATCTACAAGCCTGGATGTCGGCATTTCAAGAAGCAAACAAGAACATGACAAAGAAAAAGGTTTTACCCCGCTATGAATGGTAATAG